>JALPQD010000001.1:23719574-23973331 GCA_023101885.1 Typhlomys cinereus
GAACGCAAGTTGTGGCACGTGCCATGGGTGGAGGGAGGCAGCACCGACTGCTCACGTGGGTATCCAGCAGCAGCAGCACCCCACGACCTCACCTTGCACCTTCCTGGCCTCTGGGATCACCAGCCCAGGCTCGGCTCTGCAGACCCTGTGTGCGAGGTCTCCAGGTGTCCCCAGGCCATGCTGTCAACCAGACCCTGGACCAGGGAAGGACCGTTGTAGCCACGAGAAGGTCTCTGATTCCAGTGGGCGGAGACGCAAGTCTGATACCTCATTACGCCATCATGAATGGCATCTCCTTACCTTGGCCACGCTGACCAAAATAGAAGCAAGCCTCAGCTTCCGCCTCAAGAAGAGAGGAGACTCGTTAGAGGAATTGCAAGCATTGGCATGGGCGACGAGGGACAGGGCTGGGTAAAATAAAGGGTCTCCATTGTGAGGCAGGAGGGGCATGCAGAGGGTGAGGTCTTCCAGGGCCAGAGTCTGCAGGCAGGCAGGAGGTATGGCTCTGAAGACTTGGGTGTGGTTCTGGGCTAAAAAGCCTAGATTTCATCTAAGAAGCAGAGGGGATTGTTAACAGCTTCGAACAAGATCTGTCTGTTTATTATTTTCAAGGCTAGGAATGGAACCCGCATTTTGCACATGCTACACTGATCTATACCCCAGCCTCAGGCTGGCCTCAACCTGTCAATCATCCTGCTGCAGCCTAGTGCTGGGGTTTCCTGCCTGTGCCAGGGTCCTGGGTCCTGGCATTGTGCCTTCTTTTGTTTGCTTCCTCACGTTACTTTGCAGATAGGTGACGTGATGCTACATTGTTGCCAGTAAATTAGGGGCTGAACAGCTCAAGGGAACAAGGAATTTTATTCTGACTCACAATTATCCAGTTACAGTGTTCCTTGCCTAGATTGGCAAGAGTCCACACCAACACCAAGGACTAAGGGAACTGACACATCAAATCCACAGCACTGCCGAGAGAGGAGCAATCCTCACTTGCCAGACCATCATGCCTGGCTAAGTATACAGAAGGATGACAACCGCCTTACCCAGTTCCCTTCATTTTATTCATCTGCCCGGGGATTAGCCCCACCACCACGGGCTGGGCTTTCCCATCAATCAGACAATTTCCTACAGGCTTGTTGGGGGCCTAACTCAGCTACCAATTCTTCACAAATGCGCCCAGAGCTCTGAGCCGTCAACTGTCAGTTGATGCCTGTGTCTATGACACGGTGACTCAGTCGTCACCTTACACTGCATTATTAAAGCACCTTACAAGGTGGTCATAATCCTGTTCCCACCTCCACTTACCTGGTGCATTTGAAGGCAGCTTCCATTGCTGCCATCGTGTACAGGGAGGGCCCAGGACCTCAAGGGACCTTGCAAAGCTCGGGGATGTGACCCACTTTGACCTAGCAGTTCGGATTGTCCTGGCCTCGCCGACGGCTTCCCTGCTGACCCACGAGGCTACTGGAGCAGATGCTCCTGTGTCCTCCTGTGGACGAGCTTTGGCTCCAAGACTCTAGAGGTCGCCATATGCCTGTCACGCTCCATTCCCTGGAAGCCACTTCCCGCACCAAGACGTCCCCGGGACACAGAGACGCTCTTAGACAGGTCACCAGACGTCCTCCATGGAAGAAGTCAGGCTCCCCGAGATCCTGCCCTTTGAAGTGCTTGTGTCTCTCCCCCATCCCCAGGCTGGTAGCTTGGCTTGCAAGGCAAGGAACTTCAGTGGGAGGAGATGCGAGAGGCGGCCATTTGTCACGTGTCCTTAAGCTACTAAAAGGCTTGAAGCACAGCAAAGGAGCAAAGGAGGTCCCCACTTCTGTGTTCACATAAGCTGCCTGCTTGGACTATTCAGAAGCTCAGAACGGTTGCCGCTTCCTGCCTCCATTAGCTTTCTGGAGAGTTCTCTCCGAAGGGGAAGATTGGTTGTTCAGTGACTGAAAATATAATACATACTTCATAATTAACCTTCACTGGGGTGTACAGCATGAGAAATCAAGTCCTCCATCATCCCATCTTAGTATGGCCAACCACGACCCACACTTGCCGACAGGTTGTTCTGTGCGGTGTGATTCACAGTGCACCTGGCTCCTGCACTCTGAGTCTGTGCCGCAGCCTGCGGAGTTCACCTGCAGACCCAGGGCCATCTTTCTGCACGTAGAAGCATTCTTTATAGAATCTGGTTGGGAATTAACTAAGCTTGAAGTTGAAATAAAAATTAGGGAACTGAACTGGTAAAGTAGTTCAGTGGGTAAGGAATCTGCTGCAAGCATGGAGCTCTGAGTTCAGTTCCAGGAAAGGCACGTGGAGGAAGGAGAGAAATAACTTTGGCAGTTGTCTTCTGACCTTCAGCATGCTCACGATGCATGCTCATCCCCTCTCTCTCTCTCTCTCTCATGCACATTCATTCTCTCTAACAATAAATAAAATTTCTACTAAGGATGAAATCTTGTGCTCCATCAATATTACCAAAATAATAATAATTGTATAAATTAATTAAAATTTTGAAAGTGGGTTTTTAACCTATGGTATTTTTTCCTTTCACATTTTTTTGCCTCCTAAAATGCTTAGGGTTCATATTGCATCAAAACCAATCCAGAAAAATCCTCTGATTTACTAAAATTTTTGCATAATATTCCGCCATAATGATGTTTATGTATGAGAAAAGTGTATGCCTGTGTTTTCACATGTGTGGGCACGTGTGTTTACAGGTATGGGTGTGTGAATATAAGTGAGGAGGCCCAAGGTTGATACCAGGAATCATCCTCAGTCGGTCTTCCGTTTTATTCTTTTGGCCGCAGCGTCTCTAATCAAACACAGGGCTCGCCAACAGGGCTCCTCATGCTAGCCAGCTTGTTCCGGGAGCCTCCAGTTCCTGTCTCCCAAAGATGGAATACAAGTGGGAAGCCTCGCCCACCCAGCTTTAGTGTAGGCTCTGGGACTTGAACGCCAGTCCTTTTGCTTGGGTGGCAAGAGCTCTAACCACTGTGTCATTCACTCAGCCCTGAAAAGGGTTTATTTGTTTGTTTGTTCATTTGTTTCAAGATCAGTGTAACCAAAAATAATGACAACTGACCTTTCCCATCATTTCCATCTCCATTTCTGACTATTTTTCTTCAGAATGGAAGGGAGAGAGGAAGAAGGGTGGGCTCTGCTTCCGGTCAATGTGCTGGGTGTTTTTAGCATCCTGCATCCCAATCTTGTATTAGACTTTTCTAGATTTCTGTTTCCAGGTCACTGGGAAGACATCCCTAAAGTTCAGAACCCTGGGCACAGACTGGGGCCAATGGGAGGCTTCCTGTCCTTTTGGACTTTTGTGGGATTGGCCATGGGACTCCCAGCAGACACAGCAGTGGCTGTTCAGGCCACAAACATGTGTGCACATGTGCACCTGTGAGTATGTGTGTGTGCATGCACATGTGCATGTATAAGTGTGTATGTGCATGTGCGAAGGTGCACACACATGTGGATGCATATACATGTGTACATGAGCATTGCTAAGGAACATAGGTGTTCTCACTTTGATAGTGCAGGATTCTAACCTGCAGCTTTGATAAAACTATTATTGGTTCTAGTAACAAATTACTGTGAGTGAAAACTTAGTGTCTTTTTTGATAAAAAGTCCCTCAGTCTCTCTTTCCTGATTTATTATACTGGTTTCAGTCTTCAGTGTAAACATGCACAGAAGCTAGGAGGGCAGCGTGTTGGTTGGTCTTAACTATCAGCCTTACACCTGGAGGCAGGTCACCAAGCCTAGGTGAGGGGCATTGTTTAGATTGACGTTGGACTCTGGGCACTTCGGGGGAAACGTCTTGACCACATAACTGATGTAGAGACCAGCCAATGTGGTGGGACCATCTCCCAGGAAGTGATCCCTGAGTGGCTGCAGCAGCACGTGTGCACGCCCCCGTCCTTGCCTGCAGCTCTTGCTGTGGACGTGAGTGGCCCGTTCCCTGGCTCTCGCTAGGACTTCTCTGGCTTCTGTTCTGATGGACTATCAAACCTTTCTTCCCTTAAGTTTTTTGGGTCAGGCATTTTGTTGCAGCAACATATAATGAAATGGAGATAGATGGGCATCCTTCCAGTGTTTCTGATCTTCAGGAGAAATCACTGATTTTAGCTGCAAAGTCTTGTGTTAACTGTGGGGTTTCTTTTAAATAAATGCTCCTTATAAAGCTGTATTTTATTACAGTTAATAACTTTCTCTGAATTTTCTTGGACATGAAAACTGGACTTGTCTAAATAAATGTTTCCTGTTTATTGAATAACTGTCATTTTTGTTTCTTGTTACAACATCTTATATGAATCTGTGATACGTGGTCATGACGAGTGACTTTTCTACATATTACTGGGTCTAATTGGCTGAACTTTGGCTCAGAGTTGTAGTGGTCTGTGTGTGATGGTGGTTGGTGGCATGTTAGGTGGTAAGATGGGAGGTCGCCCCCCTTTGTCTTCTGGAACAGTTTGTACAGAAGGTGTTATCTCGCCTGTGCGTGGTTTAGGTGAATCAGTTGATAAGGATTTCAAGACGTGGCTTTGTTGATGGAAAGTCCTTCACCGCAAACTCAGTCTGCTCCACGAATAGTCCACTCTGGTGTGTGCTCTTGGCTCCAGTGGATTTTGGGAAATGCAAGTAATTTGTCCATGTGGCATGCTTGTCAGATCCATTAGCACAACCGGTCCTGCTGTTCCCTTGGAGCTTCTAAACTATGGGATCTTTCATTAGCATTGAAGGCCGCCCACCTTGGTCCCTTATAAACCTACATCTTAGAATCGCAGATGTCCCCCCTCATTCCTCAAGTTGCTAATTTGTGTCTTCTCTCTTCTTTCTGATGGATCTGACCAGAGATCCATCACTTTATTGATCTATTCTAAGAACTGGCATTTGGTTTTATGGATTGTTTGCCCTCTGTTTTTTTGCTTTCCAGTTCATCGATTTCCACTATCACCGTGATGCTTCCCCTTCTTCTGCTTACGCTGGGCTCACTCAATCTTCTTTTTCCAGCTTGCTTGGCGGAACAGATGGGACCATTGATCGCAGGCGCTCTTTGTTTCTAACTTGGGCATTTAGCTGGGAAGTGTGGCCACACATTGGACATGTTTGCCTTTATTTTCATTTAGCTCATGTTTTTCTTTCTCTTTCTTTTTGATGACTTTGAATTACGAGTCCTTTAGAAATTTGCTATTTGATTTCCAAATACACATGCATTTCCAAATGTTCTGTTTTAGACTTTAATGTTTTAATTAGGGCACACTCTCTGATTGCATCTACCTCCTCCTTTCTTTATTGATGAATTTTGCTCTTTGTCAACTCTGCACATGCCTATAGTATATCTGACCATGGTCCGCTCCAACCCTCTCTCTCTCTCTCTCTCTCTCTGCCTCCCGCCAGTCCTCCCTTCCCTGCAAACTCTTCCAGCCACATGCCTGTCTCTTTGTCCTGCTCTGTGCCATCCATACACTGAGTCTGTCCAGCTTTCCCCTACCATCATGGTATTGGAACCTAGTAAGCTCACCTGAGTACACAGCTGACTGTTTTCCTTTATCAATTGATGGTGGTCGGAAACAATAGGTCAATGTGGAGGGCTTGGCCCTAAGAAGGACACCTAAGGCCCCCCACAGGGATCAGAGACCTTCGTGAAGAGGGAAAGATGCAGACACTGGCCTCAGCCTTGAGCAAGGCCTTCTCATTGCAGAGAACCAAGGAAGCATAAACGCCGAGAACAAGTGACGGTTGAGGATTCAGATCCTACAGAGTCTTTAAAACTGGAGCTTTGTTTGAAGGCTCAGCGTGTGGGCTGTCTTGGTTCCAATGTGCAGTTGAAAAAAAATCCATTTTTGCTGATGCTGCTGGGTAGAGAAATCTACATGTTGGTCATAATATGTAACACACTGTGTGGCACGTTTCTTGATTTCTTTCCAGTAGCTGCAAAGACCTTTTTCTAGAATGTCCCCTTACCTCAGCAATGTGTGTGTGAGAAGCCCCTACCCTCCTGGTTCTCCTTTACTCTTAGGTTTCCAGGCAAGATGAGGTTTTTTCTGGTAGCATATCATTTTCCCTGGGGGTGGGGGTAGGGGAGTAAGGAATGGGAATTCTATTCTGGATGCTTCTTTGATCTGCAACCTCCTGGTGGCGACCACCAGCTTGTAGCTCTCTGAGTAGTGGCTGTTATTCATTGCCTGTGTGCTGGGTTAGTGTCCCATTCAGAGAACAGATGCTCCTGGACGAAGCTCTGCCAGGCGTCGTGGACAGTTCTGCTCACTCGGGCTCTGCCTGGCTTCTCTCTTCTCATGGTGCCCGAGCCTCGGCAAGACAGCCAGTGGCAAACCATGTGCGGTCAACTGCTTATGGCTCTCCACTCCTCCTGGAAGCGCAGCATACAGCCCTCCGCCCCTCCCCACATTCCTCCCTGGGTATTCATCAATACCTGGAAACCTTCTGGAGGAGCCATTAGGAAGACACGAGAGACTCATGGTGAGGCAAATGGACCCCATAGCTGAGGGATTTTGCAGTCAGGAGGCAGGTAAGGGGGGACACAGACCCTGTCCTTGGACGCTGAGCCCCAAGCATGTCCAGTACCCTTGAAGGCAGAGAAGACCTGCTGGACATCTGCCTGCTGACTCACAGCCCCCCAAGAGTGTGAGACCCCACCCTTCCAGTAACTGCACCCACAGTCCATTTCTTTTCTTTATAGAAACATTTTTTCAATTATTTCTGAGAGGGTGAAATTCACGTCGCGGCATACAGATGGGAGGAAGTCATTTTCCTTCCACTATGTGGGCTTCCAGGGATCAGATTTAGGGTGCCGGTTTGCAATCAGGCGCCACACCTACTGAGCCATCTCGCCATCCACCCCTGGGCCCACTTCTCTCTTTACCTCTGCACCCACAGAAGAGGCAGGAGGTATTTCCATGCTCAGATACGTTTTCCTAACCCGCTGATGCTGCACGTGTCCTTGGGGGTCTCGGGCCATTGGTAGCTGGTTCCTTGAGAGTGTTTCCAGCGCTGCTCTGGGGCTGAGCGAGAAGCATGGGGGCCGTCCTCATCTGGAGAGGTCTGGAGGAGGGAGGAGCCATTAAGGCAATGACGTCATCCACTGCTTCAAACTAATACCCATCACACCTGGGGACAGGTGCGCCTTCCCAGAAGATCTGACACTTGTCATTTTCATTCTCTGGCAAAGCATTTCCCTCCCTGGAAAGCTGGCTGTACCCTCAGGAGAAAGTTCCAGCTGCCATGTGCAGAGCTCAGGCCAGCTGAGAGCGCGTGAGCAGGCCAGGACAGTCCCAGCCATCCCGTCTCTTGTGAGGGCTCCGTAGTGGAGCACAAGATGAGGCTCTAGGAGATTGGGAACACTGCCATGGCCCATCTTCTAATGATGCAGCCAAGGTTCAGTCTGGACTTTGAATCACATCGAGACCCGGTGCATCAGCCGGTTCCCAGGACGGCGTGAGACCAAGGTGCCATCTCCACATCGTGGACCCACAAGCTCCCTTCCCTTGTAAACAAGCTCCAGGCCATAGGATGTGGCCTGGAAGCAGGGTACAGTGTCGAAGTCCATGTGCACCCAGTGGGGGTCATGAAAAGCAGAGTGCACAGGAAGTGGAGGGACACCAGAAAAGGGTGCACACAGGAAGCCGGAACTCGCACAGCAAAGGGGGCTGGTGGGGTCTGTCTCTGTGGCTTAGAGTAACCCCGAAGCATGGGATGGAATACCCTTTCCTATGTTCTGGGATGGAGAAACGCCATCTTGGGTACATGTTGGGTACAGGCCCAGGGACGCTGTATCCACAGCTGCTCTGGCCCTTCCCTGCCAAGCTGCGGCTGGAACTGCTGATGGTCTAGTGGGAAGCCCAGACAGAGATTTATGTCACCAGCGAGACCGCACAAAACAGGATCCATACAATATTGACTGAGAAAACAAGACTGCAGACCGCTTACATTGACCGTCTTCTCGCTGGGCACTTTGATTTTATCCTTCCTGTCCAAGAGGGCCGAATGGCGTTCACCCTTGGAAGAGTCCCACATGTGCCCTGAATCTGTCCTTTGCCCCTCTTTCCCAGAACCTGGCTGTGGACCCAGGCCGGGGCCGTGTCCTTGCATGACCCACACACTGTAGAGAGAACTTGCTCCTGTGGAGAGGGCCAAAGGTTATGTTCCTGCTTGGTGCTTCAGGGCTCCTAGACACTCTCTTCCTTTCCCTCTAGTCCTCCCAACCCGGGTGCCTCTTCTCCTCCATAGCATGCTCAGATGTTATGTGCACCCCTGTGCAGAGAGGCCGTGCAGACAGGAGCTGTTGGCTCCACCCTGTGGCCAACAAGGACCCAAAAGCTTAGCAGCAGTCACGTGATGGGCTAATTGTTCAAGGAGCCTTGGACTGGCTCCAACCTCTGACAGTGCCTGGATTAAAGTTGAACCTGTTGGCATCTCAGCTGGAAAGTACATGATCAGCGTGTGCTTGTTCAAGCTGATAACTCCCAGGGATCATTTGTTCCCAGCCACAGATGACTGCTACACATGCATACCCAGCCTGGTCTCTCTTGGTTGTTCTCCCATGTCTGTTTTCCTAGTACCACTCTTCCTCCATCTCTCGTCTGTCTGATCATCCACTGGCCTCATCTTCTGAAACTCTCCCTGGAGAGTGCCGAGGCCACAGCCACAGTTTTCCTTCTGCTGGTCGGGGAACCCCACAGCTGGGAACCGCTTATCTTCTGCGTTAGGCTCTGCGTACTGCTGTTGGCAGCGGGTTTGGTTCCCGTATTGCCATAACGCTTACCACCAGCTGGCTGGCTTAAACAGAAGTGGATTCTTCTGCCACGCATCGAAGGCCCCAGTCCTCTGGAGACAGGGAAGAAGTTCCAGGGTTCTGAAATCCGCGGGGCTCCTAGGTCTGTATTGGCTCAGTCTTCTGTCTGTATGTATCTGGCCTCAGTTTTACCTCCTTTTGAAAGATTGTCTGTTATTGGTTGGGAATGCCCTAATCCAGTGACCTCACACTTAGCCAATACATGTGCGTGACCTCGATGGTACCGTTCTGCTTACAGGGTCCAGCAGACATGACGGTGGGGACCATCAGCCCGGTACAGTCTCTTGACCAGTCACTCCTGCCGCCACTCTATCTCTTCTCCGTCTTCAGCTGTACCGTCCGTCCATGTCCCACAAGACTGCCCCCAGGGGAGAGCACCTGCTTCTGGGGTGCCGCCTGTGCATCACATTTCTGACCTTCAGCGTGCACCCTGCTCCTGAGCCCATCTCCAGCACCGGCCTCTCCTTGGCTTGTCCCTGCCCGGGTGAGGTCCTGGAATCACACCTCCTCCTGGGTCCTGCTCCACTCTGTCTGCACTCTGCCCCAGGCCCCCAGGATAGTCCTGGACACGTGTCCTCCATGTGGAGACAGGGAGGATGCTGCCAGGAAACAGGGTGAACAGCAGGCATGGCAGGAAGGCGGGGCTGGGGGAGGGGACAGACTGCGGTGGGGGGACAGGGGGCTCTGATGAGACAGG
Source organism: Typhlomys cinereus (assembly GCA_023101885.1). Classification (NCBI taxonomy): domain Eukaryota; kingdom Metazoa; phylum Chordata; class Mammalia; order Rodentia; family Platacanthomyidae; genus Typhlomys; species Typhlomys cinereus. The sequence continues at coordinate 23,729,076 of JALPQD010000001.1, forward strand.
AGCCATAGACCTACTTGGCAGCTGGAGACAAGACTGAAGAATTGTTCCCTCGGCTGCTGCCTGGTTCCCTCCATGTTTTCACAGGCTTAATTAAGTCTCGCCGGGATCTGGGACTTGTCAAGTGCTCTTCAGAATGACCTGGCAGGTATTCCCCTATCGGACGACAGCCTGATTAAAAGAAAATTGAAAATCTTCACACTTCCTTCCTTACGATAATAAGGATGGAGAGACCCACAAATCTTTCTGCTCGAATTCCACCAATCCACCACAGACAGACCCTCACCACGAGGGACTCATTTCAGGTTCTGAGATGAGCTGTACCCCTCCATGCTGCTGCGCCAGGCAGCACTCAGGAATATCCCAGCACTGGGGTCTCCTCACCTGTAGAAAGAACACTTGCCAGGAGAGCCGGGCAAGCATGGTAGTAGGAGCAGCCCAGCAGCCCACCCTAGTCCTCAGGCATCTGCAGGACCCTGGCCTGCGCCGTGACCAAGAGAAGCTCTGTGTGTTAGCATCAGCCGACCTGATTCTACTCGGTAACCTTGCGCTGCGGCAAACTACAAACATTTGAAGAGAGCCGGGGGGGGGGGGCAGGACAAGGCTTTAAAGGCAAAATGAGGAAGATTCTGTACGCTAATCTAAAACCCAATCCATGATGATCAATAACCAGGGTGCCACGAGTCTGAGGCTGAGCAGACACTCGCTAGGCCTTGTGGGCAAGCGGCTGCAGGCAGCTGCAGGCAACAGCTCCCCTCCCCACCTCCAACATTTCTAACCTCTAAGCTAGTTTTGTCCTGGTTCTACAGAGCAATGGGCTTCACGATGCTGTTAACACACACAGGCACGTGCACACACACATATGCATATGTACACATGTGCATATACGTGCAATGTATGCACACACACATGCACACCACATACCTCCACCCCACATACAACACCAATACACATGCACACACACACACACACACACACACACACACACTGCATGGTGGTCATGTGAGTCCCTCCATTGCACTTTAATGCCCACTACCCATCTCCCTTTTCCTTGCCACCTCCAATCTTTTCTTCTGCCGACCATCCAATGTGCCCTCCACACAGCCTTGCTGCAATGTGACTGAGGATTCCCAAACTCTACCACCAACTGCCTTGCCACCTCCCCACAGCATTCCTGAGTGTCAGTGGCTAGGGAAATGCCCCATGCCAATTTCTGAGCCCACCTACCCTGAGCCACTCCTGAGAGTGGTGGTTCAAACCTAAAGCGTCCCTCACAGGCACATATTTTCCATGCTTAGCCCTGCAGCCCACTGACCAGTCTCTCCTCTGGTCTGCCAGAGCACAGTCATCGTCTCGCAAGCCCACCATCGTGACATCTGCCACGCCTTCCCACTGTGCTGAGCTGAGACCGAAGTCCAAAGTGCATCTTCCCTGCCTTGGGTGTCACATCACCAGGGATGAGCAGTAACTCGTTCAGAACGCTGATTCCAACGAGTGGGGATGTCGTGGCTAAACCTGACTGTGTGATCCCCGGGTCTTCAGAGTGGGAGGCGTGTAGAGAGTTTGGAGCTCTGGCTGGAGACGTTCTAGGGCAGTCTGGTCCCGGGGGTGGGGGGATTTGGAAGGTCCAAATGTTGAGAGGGGCAGACAGTGAAGGCCGCGCTGAGGAGGGTTAGGGTGGACCCAAGACCAACTGGGAATTGGCCTCGGGGTCACTTGTGGTCATTCTGGCAAAGAATCTGGCTGCAGTTTGTCTGTGTCCTCTAAACATTCAAGTGAGGCTGAATTCAAGAGCAAGGAACTAATTAATTTCACGGAAGAATTCCAAGGCAGTGGTTTATCCAGACAACCCCGTGATTCCTGCTGACTGCCTTTAGCTGGATTTACAGTAAGACGTCAGAGGCAAAGGCAGAGTGAAGGGATTTGAGAAAATGTGCCATTAGGCAAGAAAGCTGTGGGTGTGTTGCTATGGGTGCTAGAGAGAACCAGAGCCTCGAGGAGAAAGTGGAGCAGTTTGCACAGGACAACATGAGTGAGTCGGGGCCCCTGCTGCAGACTCGTGGCCGTAAAGTGAACATCTCCACTGGAAAGAGAGTGTCACAAGGCAGCTGCCTCTCAGGTGTCCCCCTAGGTCCCCACAGGAAGTGCACTCGCAGTGTTCCAGGGGAGCTGCACCCCGAGGTGGCAGCAAGAGCTGGTGCTGTGCTTGTGGCGTTGACTCTGCAGGCAATGGAAGGCTAGAGTCACAGGGTCGCGAAGCTTAGGTTCAGAGAAGAGCCTGGGAGAGCAGGCGGTCGGTGTGCGTGAGGTGGGCCCAGCAGGGATCCCTGTGCAGGATGACGGGAAGGCAGGTGAAGCCCGGAGATGCCAGGAGGTGGTGTCTGCCCAGGAGAGCTGTAGGCGCCAAGCAGAGCCAGCCTGAGAGAAAAGCCACATGTGTGCAAACGGCCCGGCTGTGGTTCAAGTCCCCTGGGGCTCCCATGGTGTTTCTGGACGGCAGACCAAGGTGCGGCGGGGTTTCGTTTTCCCTTTATTTCCCCTGCTGTGCATTCTTCTGGCTTCGTTCAGCATCCCCTGTTGTGCTGGCTGAGCCTCCGTGTGCAACGGAACGTTACTCCACATCGTGAATATTGGGCGCTTCTCTCTCTCTCTCTCTCTCGTTAGGCAGTTTAAGAGAGTAACTCGAGCCTCAGAAGACACTTTATACTTTTGAGCAGTTATGGGATTCTTGAAGATGGACTAAACTCATGAGCCTTTGGGAGCCAGGGAATGTTATGTGCTCAACCTAAAATGCCCCCCCAGGCTCACATTTCAATCACTTAGTCCCAAACTATGGCACAATTAAAGGCTGTGAAATCTTTTTTAAAAATTTTTTTCCTAATTTTACAGACATAATGAGTGGTTGTCCTTGCCCCCCCATCCTCCCTACCTCCTTCCCTCTTTCCTCTCCCACCCTCCCCTCCCTTCATCAATCCATCCCTCTTCATCCCATCTTCCTGTCTGTCTGCTTCTGTGGGCCTCAGGGTTCCCTTTGGATTATCTGCTTTAGTGGGGGCTCAGGCCTCTGTGGCAGATTAAATGGCCCTTTCTTGGGCAGACCCACCTACAGAATACTCCCCCAAGGTTTCCACTGAGTATAATTATTTCTCCTAGTCTTTGGGGAATATTGATATGTCAGCCACTGTGCGGGTCTGGTGAGGATTAAGTTCCTGGATGCAGCAGCCCTGTCTTGGGTGGAGTGTCTTGCCCAGCCTTGGACCTCCCCACTTTTAGGCTCTTACAATCTTACCCCTCCTTTCGGCAAGATTCCCTGAACTAAAGGTTTTGGAGTCTTTCTAAGGGGGGACCTGGCTGGCTGTAAGTGACTGGGATGGGCCTCTGAAGATTGTACCAGCCCAGTTCCTGGTCCTCATCAAGGAGCACGTGTTCCCAGGGCCATGCCTGTCTGCCCTCTCCGCTCCCATAGACTGAGATCCTTTGACTCTGTAGCCCAAATAAACCACTCCTCCCTTTACTTGATTTCTGACACTACGTGAGCCAGATGCACAGAGCACAGAACATGTTTGAGAAGCTGGGGAAGTCTTGAGCTACGTGGAGACAACTCAATCTAAAATGAATAAAACATCAATTCTCCAAATCAATGCACGACATTTTAACAAAGATCCACCGTCATCCAGTGAACTAAAGATGGATGTCAAAGTGATATTGCAAAGCAAACCAGGTTTGCCCTAGAGAAGTCAGCATTTGGGAGAAGGGGGAGGGAGGCACACAGAGCCGCCATCTTGGGGAAGGAATGACTGGGGGTATGGGCAGGAAACCATGCAGAACTGTGGCTCACAGGGCGCAGAAATACCAGCACCTGGTACCTCTGGGAAGCCGCTTCCAGGGAAACAAGGATGTCACCCCTTCAGAAGCACACAGGGAGTTGCTTGCTGTTCCTCAGCAACTCAGAGGGGCCCGGACCCCTGCACAGGTCACCAGCCATCACTGGCAACTGTCACATGAGTGCGTTTTTGCTTTGTTGCAGGGCAGCCAACGGCTGGAGCAGCACAAGAATCAGGCAGGGGAGAGCAGTTCCTTAGCTGTGCTCACATCGCGAGTCTGAGGAACGGAGCTTTGGGCAGAGTGCTGTGCCTCTAGCTCACATGTTTTCTGTGTCAGACAACGGATCTGTGAGCTTTGCTGAGCCTCGCAGTTACTCTGTGTGCTGCCTTTAAATTCACGGCCAAGCCACTTATGGGAACAAGGGGTTTTATTCTGACTTACGGTTGATGTCACAGTTCTTAATCCAGCTTAGCTGGAGAGCGCATGGTACCAGGGGCCAAAGGAACTGGCTATATAACATCCACAGGCCTGCTGAGAGAGGCAAACCTCCCTCGCCACATAGCATGTCTGTCCAAGTATTCCAAGAAAATCAACTTTTTTCACTAGCTCCCTCCGCCTTATCCACCTGCCCAGGGAAAAGTTTCCTCCACCATTGGCTGAGTCTTAGGTTTGTTCAAGGGTCAACTCCACTGCGAATCCTTTACATATATACCCAGAGTTTAGGCTTTCAATTGTCAAGTTGATACCTGTAGCTTCTGCCACAGTAAGGAGACGCCTGGGATCCCACGGGAGGGAGCAACTCGCCGGCCACACTGCTCTACTCTGCTGACGGCATCCGTGGCAGCTCTGGGCTGTTCCCAAGCTGCTTTGCAAGACCAGCCCAGCTGAGCTCCCAGCAGCTTCTCTGCCTCTGGAGCCCCGCCCTCTCTTCCCAAGAGCCAAGTCAGCAGATGGCCAGTGTGGCGGTTGTTTGTTTTGTGTTGTTCTAGATACTGAGAAGAAAATCCCTGTTCTCAAATGTCCACTGGCCTCTTGGATCCCCAGCATTTGATCTACACAACTCCTTCCCTTATGCTCATGCGCCACCACCACCGCTGGTCTAACCCCAGCCAAGAGGACCGGGACGGCCTTCTTCAGTGCCGCTCACTCAGTGTCCTGACCCATACACACAAGTGCCCAGACCCATCCTGCCTGTGTATCCCCAGGCCCCAGATCCGGCCCTGTGAAGGGCCTCGGCCAAGTTCATGTTCCCCGTACTCCTTGTCCTCTACATAGAATCAGAGGCGACACATGTGTGGGCCAGGCTGGAGAAGAACTGGTCCTGCTGCAGCCAGGGCCATGGGGAGATTTGTGGAGGAGCTGGGGAAGGCCGTGGACCCCAGGTCCTGCAGTACCACACACACCAGGGCACACGCATCACAGTGCCAAGCACCAGAAGGTGCCCACACGACAGCCTGAGAATCCGAGCAGCCAGGACCCGCTCTCCAGGCCTGCACCTGCTGAGCACCCAGGCCCCGGGGGAAATGCCCAGAAGCGAGATGGCACGATCACATGGCAAGTTGACGCTTACTTCATAGTTCCACAGCGACCGACGCTGCACATCCCTCCAACAACTCAAACGCTTCGGGTCCTGCTCAGCCTCAAAGGCATTTGTCACCGGCTTTGTCTTTCATGGCAGCTTCCTATGGATGGGTGAAGTTTCACAAGTGGCCCAGTGTACGTGTCCTGCGAAAAACACGAGGGTGGAGGACATTTCCTTCAAGTGTCCCCTGGAGAAAAGTAAGGACAGGAACCGGGCAGTAATGAGGGGAGGGGGAGGAAGAGGGGTGTGGGCGAGCTGTGTGACGATCACCTGGAGTTGCTCCCCTTCAAACAGGAGCTGGCCCAGCTTACCTCACATACCATTGGTCTTGGCCTGCTGGGAAGGGGACACAGCTCTTCAAGCCAAGGTTGATGTCTGCCTGGCCAGGGAAAATCTCCCAAAGGAGGGAAGCCGGGAGCCCTGGGCAACTCGTGAGCAGCAAGGAGAGGGGAGGGGGGAGGGACAGCAGAGGTTCTGGGTTGGGCACAGCAGTGGCCTTGTGGTCAATGGGCTGCTGATGGCCACACCAGTGACTCATCTGTCCTCTGGGGCTGTGTCTGGCGGACGGCCCCCCTTCTTTCTCCTGTCCTCTGGCTTGAGGTTTTGATTCGCTTTGCCTTTAGCCTCGCTGACTGCACATTACATTCCTCCCACACTGTGGTTACACCCCACATTTAACTGCAGAAGTGACTGGTCCTTCTGAAGACCCCACCTCTTCTTTATAGACTGTGGCTGGGGGAGGGGGGAGCGGCTGGGGGAGGATCTCAGCTGGCAGTCTCTACCAGCTCATCCACTGAAAATTGTGAGATCTGATTAAGGCAGGAATGTGTTTCTCCCAATACCTTCTGCTGGAAAAAGCACAGTTAAAGTAATCAGTGTGGTAAGGATTTGATTAGGATTGGATAGTGAGCTCTGGAAATGGGATTAGCATCCAGCCTTCATCTTCCCGGAAGCTTTCAGGGTAATAGTAAAGATTTAGCATTCAAAACACTTCTCTCTGCAGTGAGGTGTCCTGCCCCCATTACCTTGATGCACCTTGATAAGTCGTTTCCTCTCCTTTCTCACTTTCTGAAAGAAAGGTCTCAGATGGAAGCAAGGTGTCATAGTTAGGCACAGGTGTCAACTTGATAGTTGAGGGTTTGAGCTCTGGGTACATTTGTAGAGAATTAGTGGTTGAGTTGAGCCAAGAGCAAATCTATAGGAGATTGTCTAGTTGATGGGGAAGATCCAGTCCATGGTAGGTTGGACTAGGCCCTGGAATAAATTACAGAGGGGTGATTGAGAAAGTTGGCATCCTTGTATACACTTGGCCAGACATGCTGGTCTAGCAAGTAAGGATCGTCCCTCTCTCAGCCATTATATAGAGACGTTGTGGCCAGTTCCCTTGGCCCTGGTGTTGGTTTGATCCCTCCTGTCAAGCTGGACTACGAATTGTAACTGGACTATCATAAGAGAATACACCCCTTGTTCCCTTAAGCTACTTGATGGTGATTTATCCGCAACCATGGAAGCAAATTGCTACACAGGTATATTCGTTTTACCATGTTGCTGGGAGGGGGCAGAACTAGAGAACAGGGGATGGATGGATCCTGTGCACCCCTATCAGGCTGTGACTCGTGAATGGCCCCTCTACCAATCAGATGCCGCAGGCTGCGACTCCTGTGGCCACATGCACCCTTGCAGGCTGACCTGGTTGGACAGGTGGAGGATGTTGGGATGAAATCATCTTAGGTTTAGGGTGAGGACAGGCATCTCTAAAAGCGGGGAGAAGTAGGGAGGACCCTGTGAGACAGAGGCAGGCTGGAGTGATGTAGCCACAAGCCGAGGCATCCAGGGCCTCAGGGGTTGGGAGAGGCAGCAGGGAGTCTCCCCCAGAGCCACCAAACTGAGCCCTGCCAGTCCCAGAAGCCAGGGGAAGACAGGACTGGAGAGTGTGTTCCAGTTTGAGCACCTCCTGATTCTCTGTGCCCACTGATAGATTCTCCCCGGCCGCCTCAGCACGCGGCTCACTCCGGCTCTGCTGCCAGCCTCACGGTGTGGCCGGCAGGGGGTGGAGATGAGCATGTGAACCCCCCATCTGCTAGTTAGCATATTAATAGGGATCTGCCTGCCACTTGAAGACAGCTAGCCCTCTGTACCCACCACCAATGCCACAACCCCCCCAACCTTCTCCACGGCCTCAACTCCACCGTCTTTCTGGGGGCCAATACCACCCCTGACCAGTCCATCAACTCCTCAGAACACCTGCTTTCTGCAGCTGCCTGGCCACAGCCGGGGGGTGGGGGGCTCTCCCTGTTCCACACACCGCCCCCCAGAACCCTGCCCAGGAGCTGTTCAAAAGGAGACTTTGCAGGAAGTGGGTGCAGAGCAGCCTTTCACCATGCTCAGCTCAGAGGTCTCCCGACTCAGTGTCTTGAGATCTGTAAGCAGAGACAGGTCCCGAGAGCACGCCAGGCCCGCTGACTTGGAGTTCTTGCCCAGGGTGGGTGTTTTCACGTTGTAGCCTTTGATCACTTAGGGAACGCGGCCGTGAGCCACCCTAGATCACTTCTGAGCCAAAGAGGCTGGGCCAATATCCATCTGGTAGTCAGCGTCTGAGCCACTTTGGTTGTCACCCTGGGATGGTGTTCTCTGGAGTAGAGGCCAGGGTACCCCGGAAATCCCCTCATGACAGAACACTGTCCAGCCAGGATGTCCTTGGAGCTGGGAGGGGGGCACTGTACATCCCACCTTCTCGCCTGGACATCCGTCTGGTGCCTTTGCCACCCCTGCCCTCCTTGCCTCACAGTCACAAGCTGTCCAAGTGGCCCAGGATCCCTGACTTCTTATCCCACCCTAGTCTTGAAGCTGACTTGGAAGAGGAGGCTGTGATCTTGGGCTTGATCTTGGGCTCTCAACGCCTCCCCTGTGATGACGTCAGATGCTTCTTGCGATAGTGGAGCTTGGGACTGGTGTAGCCAGCGGTGCTGGGTAGGCTGTGTGGCCTGCTGTGCTGTTCTTACTGAACATGCATCCCACACGTCAGCCCAGCCAAGATCAGCCCCTGCCCTCAGCACTGGGCCTACACGCTTCCTTAAGCAATGGAAAGAAAAGCAGGACTGGCCAAAATGCAGAAAATAGGAGACTATGGACAACTCCACCCTGACCAGGACAGCTAAGCCACCCTGCCCCAAGACTTGGGGATATCACGGAAGAAGGAGTGGTAAGATTATAAGACCCTAAAGACAGGTAGGGGTGTGGCAGGACCTTATCTTCCAGACATGACAGAACAGTGCATACATGAATTCAGTGCAACTGTGTACATTTTCTTTTTTAAAAAATTTTTTTCATTTATTCAATTGTGTGTGTGTGCACATGTATGTGTATGTGTGTGTGTGTGTGTGTGTGTGTGTGTGTGTGTGTAGAACCACGGACGAATTCAGGAACCACCATGGATGCCTCCACCTCCTCCTTGTTTACTCTGCCCCGGGGTTCACAGGCTCCACCCTACCAGGACCAGAAATGCAGGCTGCCCCGGCTTCCGCTGGCGTCTATACATGGGGTCTAGGATCCGAACTCAGGACCTTCCACCTGCAAGGCAGAGGCTTAACCCCTGAGCCACTTCTCCATCCCTCAACTGTGTTTGTCCTGTCAGCATATTACCACCAAAGGAGAAAGATATCAAAAGGCACCCCAACTCTCTGGGAGAGTGAAAGGGGCTAATGCTGACTGGAGCGATGGAAGATACTTTATACGATGGTATCCCCACTAATGTATGAGTCGTGTTTCAGCAAGTGCTAAGGCACATACCATGAAAGGCAATTCTGATGAAACTCAGTGGGCCACACATACAAAAGGACAGGAAAATAGGAGGGAACCAGGCAGGGAAGAAGGATGGGATTGGGGATTAAGGTCTTTAAATATCATAAATTCACTATATCCATATATGAAATACTAAAAGAATTTTTTAAAGTTAAAAATAATTATGTTGCAATAAAATAAGCAATATGGGCTATATGTGATTCTGTCCTTCATTTGTCAGTTAAAATAGTTGCAAATATATATATAGGTAAATTTAGAAGATAGAAAAGATGAGCCTCTGTCCAGCTTCAGCATCCGGGAATGTCAGGTGACTTGGGTCCTCCAGGGTCCTCTGCTTGGCACTCTGTGAGCCCTGTCTGGTCCAAAGTGCCCAGGCAGAATTGCCATGAACTTGAGCCTCCTAGATGGGGCTCTGGACAGTCCCCCACTGCATCCCAAGGGCCAGCTCACTCCCTCCCCTGCCCAGGTCTGGGTTTCCAGCCACGAGGGCTTTCCACTTTGACCAACCTGGTTCTCCTCACAGTGGAGACCCCTCCACCCCCAGGCCTTCCTTTCTCCCCGAAGCGGATACTCTGGAGAGCAAGCCCTCCAAGCGGCAGATCTGGGAGGCTGTTCCTGATGCTAACAACCACTCCAGTTCTCTCCAGCTTTCCTGGAGACAGTAACTGGCCACAGCTTTGCAATAGAAAAACTGGGGGAGGGGGGTTGCCCCTAAGTATCGAGGGGTCCTAGGAGGTCCCAGGAACAGAAGCACTCTCTCCTTCCAAGAAGAGGTGCCATCTCCTCCTCCCTCTGCCTTCACCCACTCCTGGGATCATTACGCTGTGCTGGCTTTGGATCACATGCCCTTCCCTAGGCACTGTTGTGCCCCTACCGGTTCTCTCCACGCGTGTGCTCCGGGCAGGTCTTGCTGCTGACATTTGTAATGTGTGAATGTTCGTCTTCATCAACGCCACTGCGTCTGAATCACGCAGGAAACATACCTCTGGGCACATTTCTCTGGGAAGTTTTCAGAGAGACTCAACCCAGGAGGGAAGGCCTGGGTGTGGGGACACTGCTCCAGGAGCTGAGACCCCAGAGTGCTCCCTTCTCTCAGCAGGTCTGCCAGAGATGGAAGGAACCCAGATCTCATGTTTCCCCCACCGTGAACCCCACCAGGACTCCCCCACCACCATGGACTGTGAGTCAAAACAAATCCTTCCTCCTGTGGCGTGTGGTCCAGACCGAATGGAGGGTGGGTCTTCCCCTCTGCTTCTCGGGGAAGTGGATTTGGCAGATTCTGTGGAGCGCTTCATAAGGAATGCTTATGTCCTTCCAGCCTTTGCCCGGTGGATAGAACTGCATCCCATTCCCCGGAGTGTGGCGGGATCTGGTGTCCAGGTTCTCCCTGAGGCATCAGCCGCAGACAGAAGAGACTCAGACTCCAGCAAAGGGACGGCATTGATCCAGGCTTGTGATCGCCTCCTCTTCCCTGCATCTTCTCTTGGTCTAAACCTCAGATGCCAACTGCACCTTACGGAGAGGTCCACGTGGTAAAGAGCTGAGCATGATCCTGACCATGGTGTGCAGTCGACCGCTATGCCCACCTGATGCCACATCTGAGCTATGCAGATTCCCGACCAGGGGCCACAACATGCCAAGTGTCTATGAGTTGAGGAGAAATGTGCTATATGCAGGATTGGCAACCAGGATGACAAACAGGCATCTCTCTGCCTTTTTGATGCCTGTCAAGCGTCTTTTCCTCCTTGTCCCATTAAGGTGATGACGTTGCCTCCCGGTGCCTGACAAGGGGCCTGTCTGAGGGGCGACAGCTCAGCTCTGTCTCCTCACAGCTCAGTTCCACCTCCTGTCTGCTTCCCTGTGACGTCACTTGAACGATGGTCTTCACAGCGAAAGTAGGAAAGGGCAGATGCCATCCGGAGAGTCAAAACTATATGTCTCACTGGCCAGGGTCGCAGGGGCATTGCCCACTCACAGGGGTGCTGGGGAGGGTGGCTCAGCATGTGCCAAGGACACGCAGAGGACCCAGGACCACGAGGCTTACAACAGAAAGCAAAGCTCCCCCTCCCCACTGGGGCTTCTAGTTGGGGGTCGCACATGTGCCCGTGTTCCCGATCTCAGTTCTAGAAGCCAACGCCTGGCCGCCCTTGTCCTCCTTCCCTTCCCACCACCTGCTTTGCCTCCCCCACCCTTCCTCACTCGGCTCATCACGGTCTGTGTGAGTTGCACACACACTGTTCACACCCTATGACTGCCAATCCTCTCTCATGAGCCATGAACTGAATCTTAGCCACGACACCCCTCCGTGGGAGGGGGATTCTCAATCACATGTCTGTGTCCCTCGTCCATCTGCTGTACTGGATCTTAGTGCCGTTTAACTTTGTGACTTATATAGTTGCTATTTCTTATTGGAAACATCTTCTCAATGTGTTCATTCTCCCCAAGTCTTTATTATGCTTTTATTCAAGCCTTGCTGAACGTCAAAACTACAGGTCTAAAAAAAAAAAACAAACCTTTGAGAACAAAAACGGTTTCAAGCCAAGCATGGCAGTGCTTGCATATCTCCCCAGTGCTCGTGAGGCTGAGAAAGAAGATCTAATGTGAGCCAGGCTGAGCTACAGCGATACTCTAGCTCAGGAACAACGGCTGGGGCTGGGGCTCAGTGCCCGTACTCAAGGCCCCAGCATCCAACCCCCAAGCCATAAATGAAGAAAACAGCAAACAAAAAAGACTTTTCTGTCACATTAGGAATGTATGGATTTTCTCTTCTCTGTGTTATATGAAATCGCTTTTATGACTTTTTAAAATGTATATAGCTCATCCATTTGAAATTAAGGTTGTCAGGTAGCCAAACATATGGTGCTCTTCTTTAGGTATTAAGCACAGTCAAGAAACATTTGGAGACACCGAGATGACCAGGATCTGCTGCTGCCCTACAGGGAGCTTGGTATGGAAGGGAAGGGTCACCGGACAGGCTAGTCCTGGGGTGCAATGTGACTCCCCAGGGTGCTGTGGGTACAAATAGGTGTCCTGCTTAGGATGTGCAAGGGTTCCTGAGGGAGGTGGCATCTGAAGCAAGTCACAGAGGAAGGCAGGGGTATAGTGGGTGGTCTCAGAGCAGAAGTCGACGGAGCATGGCTGGGTGCTCAGAAGCGCTGTGTGGCCACCTGCTGCTGCTTTGTGCAAGGTTGGTGCTGAGCGCTGAGCACAGGGCAGCAGAGAAGGACCCTCTGCCCTCAGGGTCCTGACTCAGAGCGGAGGAGGCCAGACAGCTCCTCCATGCAGAAGCTGAAGCAGGTGGGTGTTGGTCCAGGGACTCGGGACAGTATGCTCTCCTGAGGGTCTCACGCATGCATGTAGCATCTGTGAGGTGGGCGTGCTCCAGGACCGCTGCTAGTCCCCAAGATCCATGGCACTCACATGCCAGCAGAAGGCCAATGCTAAGGGAGGAGTGGAGAGGGAAGTATAAGCCAGAGACCAAGTCAGGGAAGAATCTTATTAACCATACTGCGCACAGCTGTTAATTACATAAAAATTAAATTGGCAATAACTCAAGCAGAAACCTTCAATCTGACACCTCTCCCATCCCCCGCTAGGGAGCCGACTTACTTTTAATTAGCACCAGGATCCGGTCTTCTGTCATCCTGTTATCCAGCCCACGCCTCTGGCCTGCATTGGTCAGCATCCTCGCGGCCCTGGCTCTGAATGCAGCCCAACTGGAAACCCCAGAGAGCAGAGGAGGAAGCCTGGGCCAGGAGAAGCAGGGTGCATGCCTGCCCTTCTCTGAGAGCAGAGATAACACTCTGACCCAGAGCTGCTTGACCCCTGACCTATCCACTGTGACTTCTGAGGTGTCCCCTGCACCATGTGCCAGGAGAACCCTACACTTTGCCCTGCCTTAGCTGAGATACCACAGAAAGCACAGCTCCGTGGGGCTCCCACTTCTCAGAGCCAGTGACCAACCCCACCCCTTCCACACACTAGGCACAGCCGATGCACTGCCTCTGTCCCCTTCTGCAAGGGGCCAGCGATCTCACTGCCTCTGAGGTGTTCCCCCTTCTGGTAGCTGTTTTAGAATCCTAAGCCCCAATTCCGCCTGGATGTTCCTCTTCTGATTATGGCTAATGGAGCCGCCTTGAATGATCAAACAGCAGCTGAAGCCAGGTGGCGTGTGATGCCTCCTGCCCTCTACAGTTAGAGACTGAGGGCAGGTGTGGCTGGGCTTCCCACCCAAAAAGAAACTTGGGATGCCACCTGACTTGACTGACTCTGGAGCAGTATCTATGGATCCTGCCCTATGGCGAGACCACAAGAAATCCCATCCTCTATGTCTCTGGGCTTGGCTGCCCATCTCTACCCACCTTCCCGAGCAAACGCACCCATGCTACTGTAATAGCCATCTACATGAAACAAAAGCTCTGTAGTGGAAAAAAATCACAAAAATTCAGTAAAGGTGGAAGACATCGCCCAAATGATTCAATCAAGTCAGAATTTTGTATGTGAATGTATTAAAATCAGTGATAATTAAAAACTTGTATAAAGTATGTATCCCGTGTACGAAAAAATGTTCTTTCATTTAAGTGCCAAGGAAACATTTACAAACACAGACTATGAACCAGACAAGTGGATTCTCAACATTTTCCTTAATGCATCTTAGTACATGGCTATCTATCGACTCATTTATAACTCGTCATTCATAATATATGATGTGATTGTTCAACACAGCGTTCCCACTAAGCAGACATCTGAAGAGCAGTGAGATAGATTTCCCATGGTGTACCTGCCGAATGTACTTCATGTAAATGGACTCCTTCCTTTTGCGACCAGGAAAACTCTCTCCTAAAATCTGTCAATCCCAGGACAGAGAAGAAAAACTACAGGTTTTTCACGAGTGCATCATAACAAAAAGTTGGAACACAGGCATTGCTAACGCGGTGGAAAACAAAGTCCTGAATCATTCACTAGGAGAATGCACTAAGAGAATGCAAGGCTGGTTCAATGTCAAGAACTCCACTGAACACACAAACAGATGGAAGAAAAGCACAGTCCACTGCAGCACTTCTGCAGGAGTTAAAAGCTGGACATGAACCAAATGCCCATCAACCTGATGAATTAGTGATAGACAGTTCTCAGGATGGCCTGTTAGTAGCCATCTGAAAGAATTAGATAGATCCATATGTCCTGCATGGAAAGAATTTCCACATTAATTATTAAGTGAAAATAGAAAGCAGAAAGACTGAAGTATATTAATATATTAGTACATGAGACATAAATATAAATAAAAGATTTTATGTATTTATATATAAATGTTATACATCATTTATGCATAAATTATGTATTTATAATTCACAAAAACTGATGCATAACATAGATGTAATTTGCATCCATAATTTATCTGTACACATGTTCATCCCACGTGTACTTCGGGCCTCAGCGGCCTGGGGATTCCAAAGAAGTTTCACTTACTGTTAAACGCAGTTGCGCTCCACCTGTGGCAGGTTCTAGATCTGCCTCCTTCTGCTCAGAGATTCCAGACTCTTCCACAGTGCTTGGGATTTCACTCCCAAGGACAACCACCCCTGGGCAGGGCCTCTCTCTCTCAAGGAGGGTCTCTCCTCTCACCTAGCGGTCAATCGTGTGGTCTCTGGAATTACCTCTGGCTATAGGAGTCCCTGGATGGCTGGAAGCCCGCTGAGCTTCAAAACCTCTCCCTCCTCCCCCATCCTACTGCGCCCAGAGGAAGGGGATTGACCTGTGTCATCAGATGTAAACATGAGGGGGCTCAAGTGCATCCGGACTCAGTGCCATGTGCAGCAACCCTCCCCCCCTTTCCTGAACCGACACCCACACCCCAAGTGAGAAATGGAACTGTGCTTACCGCTTAGTGCATACAATTCCCAGTCTTCAAAGGCCTTCTCTCTTCTGTCCTCCAAATGCATCGCCACATTGTGTGGCCGCTGGGGATATCACCCCTGCATATGGTGGGTCCTCATGAGTCCCCTGGGGCTGAGCCTGCCCCGAGGCATCATGGGATCTTGGTAGTGGAGGAGGAGGACAGAAGTCACTGCAGAGCATCTGCGTCAGAGAATTTCAGACCACAGTCAGTGTGGGGCCAAGGTAGGCCCGTGGGGTTTGTTATGCAGGGCCTGATATTTAGGTGCAGAGAAGCTAGGCGTAGGTTTGCCCAGCAGGGGTTCCAGAACTCTCCCTCCTGTAAGGGAGGCAGGTACCATCTGGACCTGAGTTTAGAGCAACTTTTCAGTGTCACCTTGGTCCTTGAGCACTGACCTCCAGCATGTGGCCCGGGTCCCACAGGGGCTATTGCTGCTAGGGTCCAGCCGGAAGGTGCCCATGGTCTCTGAGAAGCAGCTCTGCTTCTGCTGGGGTGCCCTCCAGCCCCGGCCCCACCATCCACAAACCGTTCCCACCTGGGCTTTTCCACACAGAAACAGAGACTAGCAGCACCGACTCTTCAGCTCAGAGAACCCGGAGGCCCGATGGACCAGGGTCCTCTCTGCCTGACCCACAGTGACAGCTGCAGAGCCAGCTGAGGAGACAGAGGCTGGAAGGAAGAGGAGGGGGAGGCAAGCAGGGTCAGGCCAGGGCAAAGGCTGGCGAGCAGACCCCGCGGCCGGCCGCGAACACCACACACGGCTTCAGCTCCAGCTCATTAGCATGCACACGCTGAAGCCCCATCCATCATCCCCCGTGGCAGAACCATCGCACTTTGAATGTGACTGCTTTTCATCTGAATTACTCCCTGACAGCACAGTTACAAACGGCTTCCCAGAACAAGAGAGACCGTTTGACACATGGCCGTCCAACCTCGCCACACGGGCTGCAGCCACAGCAGACTGGAGTCCACAGGATCCCCTGGGCTGAGGCTGGCTTCCTTGTCCTGCATGGATGGTGGACGTGTGAATGCAGCGACCACGGCTACATATCACTCAGGAGTGACGGGTCTCCTGTTTCTGCTTCCTGTGTCAGAGAAGCAGTGGTAGTGGTGGTTGGCCTCCTTTCAGGCAGGACAGCTGCTTGCCTGCCTCTGGGGAAGTGTTGGGAGTCTCTTCCTCCTGATGCACCCTACAGGGGGCTGGGTGGGGGGTGTCACGGCTACCTGTGAGATGTGGCTCATCACGTGTCAGCCTGCAGAGGGCCACAGCACTGTGCCCTGGCCAGCAGTGACCTGCATGCACTGCACACGGCAGGCCCTCAGCTCCATCCTGGCCTCCAGTCTGGTCTCAGTGTTGAGGAGCAGCCTGCGTGTCTACCAGCATGTCTCACCGCTGCAGGGAAGTGGAGTGCTAAGTTGTCTACCAGCATGTCACCACTGCAGGGAAGTGGGGTGCTAAGCAAAGGCCTTTCTCCACAAGGTAGGACAAATTTGGATCTACCTACTGAATCAGGAGATCCTAGCATCTTCTGCCCCAGTTAAGCCCCTAATGAGAAACACCAGGCTAGTTCTCTTGCCTCTCATGCCCATGGCCAGACCCCCTACAGAGGGCCAAACTCCCTGCTTCCTGACATTCAGCTTGGGACGCTGCCTGCTTTTCTTATCTGGTGGATATGCCCTGTCCACTGGCCTTATGCAGTGGGCCTGACTCTGCAGGGGTCCTCACGTACACCCAGGGGCCTCGCCTCACAGATGCCGCCATCACAGCCACACCTCCCACCAGCTTCAGTTTACCCACCCCTTCGACCCTGTGTTGTGGTGATCTGACTCTGGATTCCAAGGGCAGGAAGCACAGAAGCTGAGAGACAGGCAAATGCCAAGTTCAGGAGTAGAATTTGTCCTTCCCAGTGCCACTTGGGCAACCTGACCTCTACTCACAGGGAAGAGCTGTGCTCAGCACGTGTTGCCTCAGCAAGTGGACAGCCAGACCCCCACGGTGCACATGAAACCCCTCTTGTGAGGTGCTCAGCTGTGATGCACAGAGCAGAGGGGGGTCTCTAGGGCAGGCTAGAGCCATGATCTGAAGACCCCTCAGTGGAGCCTCAGCGAGAGGTCCCAGGGTGAGAAGTCAGATTTGCACAAGAGTCTGTGTGAGTCCTCACATGTCTAACTGTGGATCGTGACATACAGGGTCTTGCTTAATTGATCGTGTGCCTTTGTGCCATGCAGGGATGTGTGCGTCATGCAGAGTGGATTCCTTCCTCCTCCTCCTCCTTCTCCTTCCCCTCGTTCTCCTCTTTCTCTTCCTCATCCTCATCCTCTTCCTCCTCTTCCCCCTCCTCCTCCTCCTCCTCCTCCCTGGAACCGCCAGCCCTAGCAGGCATTTCTCAGCACCATCTTTTGACCTCAGTGTAGTTTTTATTCAGCCTTTATACCAGTGACTTTCTAGTTTCCCTCCTTTTGTTTTATAGCCTTATAGTTCTGTTGGGTCTCCACAGACCCCCTACTCACACCCTCAGTGCTCACATGACAGGGGGAGAAGGTCGGTCAGACCAGGGCGTGGCAACCACAAGGGACCTGGGAACACTGGTCAAGGTGAATCAGCCTGTCCTCCTACATTCGCGGATGGCACACAAAAGGCTGCTCCAAAGAAAGGAATGAAGGGACTCCAGGGGGGAAGGACAGTCCAGGGGGGAACTCAGGCTAGGCCTGGTCATGGTCTTCAAGATTGCTCAGGTCCCAGACGGAAGGTGGCTGTTCTGAAGTTGACATACAGGGACTCCAAGATGAACAAGGCCATCAAGCCACAGGTCTGAGTATGCACAGCTCTGCCACCAACACGCTTGGCACCCAGCCTCTGCTGATAACAACTGGGAACTTGGGCATTTGGGCAGCGTGGTTCCTCTCCCACTGGGCCATCTTTATTTGCAACCAGCTCTCACTTTCTCTTCCAAGGCAGGCTCAGACCAGGCCTCGGGAGGAGGCAGGGGAGGAGCTGGGGGATGTGCCCCCCATCTTCCCAGTGTGAGTAGAGGCTGAGTCTCTCTTTGGGTCTTCCCAGCTGCTGTGAGTGGTCTCAGACCTGTCCCTCATGGAATCTGTGAACTTCACTCTGCCGGAGGCTCCCCTGACAGGCTGACAGGGTGAGGCCAGGTCACTGCCCCGCCTGCCCGCTGACCCTCACTGAGCCAGTGACATCTGTGTCTGCGCTCTGGCCTCCAGCACAGCTGTGACTGTTTTCCTGGAAGCTTTGCTGATGAGCCAGCAGAAAAGGACAGGCGTGAACAGGACACGGCTCAGTGCAGCCGAACTCGCCTCCCTCCCACTACAGGCAGCGTCCACAGCATCAGATATGGCTGCACTCGGCCAGGATGTCAACATCCTGGGGCCTCCCAGGGTCACTAGGGTCTCCAGGCCCTTATTCTAGAGAACAGGAGGGGTTGCTGGAGGTAGGAAGTCCAGAGGGGCCACTTACAGCCTGGCCACTGAGTCATAGGGAGACTCCATGGACAGCCTGGCCTGCCTCCCAGAATGCTCTGCCGCCCATCTTCCTCAGGCCCGGGCATCCTATGAGGTCACTTTACTAAGACAGCTTACACACTCCTGTCCAGGGTGGCCGCGAGTTGCGGGGTTCACAATGAGAATTTACAGCAAAGACATGTGTCCCTCCCCCAGCTTGCAATACTAATGGGCTGGTCCTTCACAGAGAGCTTGCTTCCTCTGTTCTAAATTTCTAGTGTGCATAGAGGTCATCACCTGGCAAAGCCACAGTTCCAAGCCCTGAAGGATGTAAATCCTGTATTATACTTAAAAATAGAACTGATTAAAAAAATGGGGCTGGAGAGGTGGCTCAGGGGTTAAGCCTCTGCCTTGCAAGCGGAAGGTCCTGAGTTCGGATCCTAGACCCCACGTATAGACACCGAGTGGAAGCGGGGGCGGCCTGCGTTTCTGGTCCTGGTAGGGCAGATCCTGTGAATCCCGAGGCAGAGTAAAAACAAGGAGGTGGTGGAGGCGGTCCATGGTGATTCCTGAATTCGCCTGTGGTTCTACACACACACATACACATATACACACGCACACACGCACAATTGAATAAATAATAAAAAATAAAAAAGATGAACTGCACGATCTCCTCTGTGTGTGTGTGTGTGTGTGCATGTGTGTGTGTGATGTATGGTGTGTATATATGGTGGGAGTATTATATGTGGCAGTCTATGGTGCATGTGTTATATAGGGTGTGTCTATAGTGGGATATGGTATTAGGGTCTGTGGTGTATGTTTGTGTGTGTGTGGTATATATGTGTGTATGGTTTACACATCTGTGTGTACATTCAGGTGCTCACACTTATACATACATGTGATGTATATGGTATATACATCTGAGTGTACAAGAAGATGCTCTCACTTGTGCACACATGCAGATTCCAGGGGAGGATATTGGTGTCTCTTAGTTTCCACCTTATTGCCTTGAGACAGGTCTCTCAATGAACCTGGAGCTAGTCTGGTGTCCAGCAGCCTCAGAAATTCTCCTGGGCTCACCCAAATCCATTAAACAAACACTATGAGGTATAAAGCAACAAATCTAGCTAAACATGATAACAGCAGGGGATTTCAATACCCTACTCTCATCAATAGACAGGTGTTCAGGTCAAAAACTGAACAGAGATGCTGGAGATAAATAAACCGTGAGTCAAATGGGCCTGAGCAATGGCTATAGAACCTTCCATCTAAGCACTAAGGAGTACACATTCTTTCAGCAGCCCAGGGAACTTTCCCCACAATACACCACATGCTGGGACACAGCACAGGTCTCCAAAAATACAGGAAGATTGAAACTACCTTCTGTATTCTATTTGATTACCACGGAATAAAGCTAGACATTTGCAGGAAGGGAAGCAATAGCAAACACACAAACTCTTAGAACTAAGCAACACATTATTGAGTGAGAAATGAGTTATGAAAGAAATAAAGAGAAAATTTTAAAATTCCTAGAACTTAATGAGAATGAAAATACAGCATACCCAAATCTATAGGACATAGTAAAAAGCTGTCCTAAAAGTATTGTTTATAGCGCTTAACATGTACATAAAAAATGAAATATCACAATTAAACAACAATGCAGCTTAAAGCTTTAGAAAAACAAGAACAATCCCAAGATAGATATAAATGAACAGACTCAGGGGTGAAATTAATGAAGTAGAAATAAAGAAAGAGAAAGAATCAATAAAACTAAGAATTGATTCTTTCAGAAAATAAACAAGATTGACAAATCTTTAGCCAAATTAACCAAAGCCCAAAAATAAAAGACCCAAATTAATAAAATTACAGATGAAAAGGGAGATATTACAATGGAAACTAAGGAAATTCAGAGAATCATAAGGACATATTTCAAAATTTGTTTTTCACTAAGGTAGATAATCAAAAAGAATAGATGATTTTCTAAACACCTATGATTTAACCAAAGTTGAATAAATATTAAATGAATGATTTAAACAGACGTATAACAAATATAAAAAGACATAAAAAACAATTATATGAAAGCAGTAATTACAAATCTTCCAACAAAAAAAATCCAGGACCAGGTGGATTCAGTACAAAAATCTACCAAACATACAAAGGAAAAACTAATACACCACTCCTTAAGTTATTTCACAAAATGGAAAAGAAAGGAAAATTTAAAGTCTATATATAACATACCTATAGAAAATATCATGCTAAATGGTGAAAAACTTGAAGCATTTCCACTTAAATCAGGAGCTACACATCACTATCCTCTTTCCATTCCTATTTAATATTGTGCCTTTACGTCTTAGCTAGAGCCATAAGATAAGAGAAGGAAATAAGAGGATACAAATAGCCAAGGAAAAAGTCAAAGTATCTCTATTTGCAGATGGCCTGATCCTATACTTGAGAGACCCCAAGTCCACCAAAATCTCCTAAAGCTAAATAAACATGGTAGGTTACAAAATTAACAGACAAAAAAATCAGTGGCCTTCCTATATAGCAAGGATGATCAAACAGAAAAAGAAATAAGAGAAACAATCTGATTTATTGTAGCTCCAAAAAAATGAAATACTTTGGAATAAGTCTAACTAAGGACATAAAAGATCTGTACACTGAAAACTTTAAAATAAATTATAGAAGATACCACAAGGTAGAACAACCTCCCATTATAAACCTACCATTTTACCAAAGGTAATATACAGATTCAACGCAATTCTAATCAAAATTTCAATGCAATTCTTCACAGAAATTTTAAAAATAATAGTAAAATTCACAGGGAAGCATGTCCTCCATGGGCTAATGTGTTTGAATCTTCAGTTGTTTGGGAAGGTCATGGCACCTTTAGCAGGTGGAGTCTTGCTGGAGGAAGACGGTCACAGGGGCTGGGTCTTGAGCTGAAGTAATCTCACCCTATTTTCCAGAGAGGTCTGCTCTTACATCTGGCAGTCTTAAAACTCTCAACCTCTATGAAGGAAGTGACTTAGCCTGCCTCCAGCTTCTGCTGCCAGCCATACTGCTTCTGCCATGAACGACTGTATCTCCCCTCTGGAACTGTAAGCTGCACAAATCTCTCCTTTCTCCTTTAACTTGCTTGATGTTGGATTCTCTCACAACAACAGAAAAGAGTAACCAGTACAGAAATTGGTACCTGAGAAGTGGGGTGTTGCTGTGAGACTACGAGAATCTGGTACCAAAAGATGAAGTTGTTGTTTGTGAAGCTGAGAGAAGTTGGTCCTCAGAAGTAGAGAAGTATGGTCATTGCTGTGATGTGGCTAGTATGCTTTTGCAACTATTTGTTGGGAGAAATATAGAGAACTTTGGATCTTTTTACTTGGGCAGAGAATTTAATCAAGGTTTGTCCTCATCCTGATGCTTTGTCTGAGGTTAAATTTGAGTGTTTGGCAGAGGAACTTTCAAGGTAAGACAGTCTTGACAGTGTGGCATGGCTACTTTTTAGTGCTTTTGTTCAGAATTACTAAAAAGAGCAAGGAATGAGTCAGAAAGAAGTAAAAACTGTGAGTTTGATGAAGAAAAATGCAGTTGTAAACGTAAAGAATTAAACCAGAAAGAAGCAGAGAGCAAAATGTCAACCGTTGTTAAAGAGATTAACTCCATTAGTGAATCAAAGCCTGCTCACTCTTTGGATAATATGAGAGGCCCTATCCTTAGGGAAAGATCCTCAGAAAAAGCTTCCACTCATAAAAATGCAAATGTTTTTGAAGGAATGTCCTAAAGAGAAGCAACTGGCCAAAAGAGATAGACATTCTTCCTAGCATGAAGAAGTTAAATCAGCTGTGAGTCAAGGGGGCCAGTCTCCAACCTAATGCATAGCAGAACTTGACAAAGTTTTCCACATGGTTCTGGTTTTAGATGCATCAAAGATACAAGAGAGAAAAGGTCATGGATCCCTCCTTCAAGATTTCAGAAAGTGGCAGAAGCCAGGCAATGTGTGGTAGGAAGCCTGCAATTTAGAGGCCCAAGAAGGACAGTTGGTGCTGTGGAGTTAAAGTTTCGTTTACCATTGAGAAGTGAAAATGTTTGAGATGCCAAAGCCAACATGGACATCTGTCAAGGAAAGCTATGCATCCTGGGAGGAGCCAGCTCAAGAGATGGATGAGTTCTACAGGAAGCTGCATTGGAGGGGTGGGACCAAAGCCCTCTGGAACTGAGATGACTTCAACAAGAGGTGCTAGACTTGGAGCTACAGGATTTGGAGTTTGTCCTGCTGTTTTTCATCCTTGATAAGACCCTATCTTTACTGGATATGCCCCCATTCTGCCATTTTGAAGTGTGGAATATTCATTCTATGCCATTGCGAATTGGAAGTATGTAATTTGCCTTTTGATTTTTACAGACGGCTTTGGAATTTGGACTTTTTGACTATGTTGGGATTACTGATATTGTTGGACTGCGTATGATGAAATGGCAATGAGCTTGTAGGGGTTGGGGTGGAATTTCATGCTTTAAAATTTGAGGTGTCCCCCACAGGCTCATGTGTTTGAATCTTTATTTGTTTGGGAAGGTCATAACACCTTTAGAATTGAGAACACACATATAAGCTCTTGCACCTACAGTCACCTGACTTTTGACAAAGGTGTTGTTGCAGAATCCCCGCCAGGCCAGCCGGGGAAAAGAGGGGGAAACGGTGGGGCCTCGAGGCTGGAGGCAAATGGGCAATGGGTGAGCCGGTGACGGGGTCACCAACCAGACCCCAGGGATCAGGTGAGGAGCAAGCAGTGGCCGAGTTGCTGCAGATTCAGCTTTATTCAGGAAGTGTTTGGGCTTATAGAGGGTCGAGGTCCAATCAGGTGTTGCCACCCCTCTGCTCCGGGGGAGGGGGGAGCAGCCACCAATCATTTAGCTGTTTACCATGTGTCCATTACAGAAGCAGGTTAGATGGTTGCTTTCCATTGGTTGTTCATCTCTCTTTCCCATTAGTTGTTCATTCCTCCTTCCCATTGGTTGTTCATCCCTCCTTCCCATTGGTTGTTCATCCCTCTGCCTTATGGTTCCTCTATTGGGATATGTTGGGGGCTTGTCCATAGACAGGAGCCCGGGCTAGGGCCTCCCTGGATTGGTAGTGCCACAAGTTGTCAAACTTTGCAGGGAGGACAGCATCTTTAACAAATGGTACTGGAAAAATTGGATATCTTCAAGCAGAAGAATGAAACTGCATCTTTGACTCTCACCCTGCACACAAATCAAGCCAGATAAATCAAAGACCTCAATGTTAGATCTGAGAATCAGAAACTCTTAGAAGAAATAATAGGGAATGCAATTGAGCTGGTTGGGCCTAGGGAAAAATTTTCTGACTAGAACCCCATTCATTCATGCAGGAAATAAGACCAAAACAATCAGCAAATAGGATTTCGTGAAATTTTAAAACTCCTGTCCTACAAAGAAATTGTTACTCAGACAGAAAGGAAACCCACAGAATGGGAGAAAACCTCCAATAGTGATATATGTTAGAGGATTAGCATCCAGAGTATACGAAGAACTCAAAAACTAAATACCAAGAAAGCAACAACCCAATTTTAAAATGGGCTTTGGAACTAAAAAGAAACTTTTCACAAGACAAAAATACCTGACAAATATCTTAGAAAATGTTCAACCTCATAACCATCAGGGAAATGCAAATTAAAACTGCTCAGAGAGGGCTGGGGAGATGGCTCAGAGGTTGAGACTCTGCCTTGAAAGCAGAAGGTCCTGAGTTCAGATCCTAGATCCCATGTAAAAATGTCAGGCAGGAAACAGTGACAAGGAGCCTGCACTTTTGGCTCTGGTGGGCAGAGCCTGAGAAATTGCAGAGAGAAGTAAAAAAGAGGTAGAAGCGATTCAGGATGATTCCCGAAGTTACCCTTGGTCCTCCACAGGAACACACAGTGCTCTCTGACACCACACACACACACACACACACACACACACACACACACACACACACACACACCAAACAAACAAACAAACAAACAAATAAATCTACTCTGAGATATCATCTTACCCCAATCAGAATGGTGAAGATGAAAAACATAAATAGCAATAAATGCTGGTAAGGATATGGGAACAAGGGATCCCTTATTCATTGTTGGCAGGAGTGTAAACTGGTATAGCCTCTTTGGAAATCAGTGTGAAGGATTTCCAGAAAGCTGGTAATTGAACTACGAATCACCCAGATTCACTCCTGGGCAGATCCCCAAAGAACTTTGCATCTTATTATAAAACACTTGCATAACCATGTTCATTGCAGCTCTATTCGCAATAGAAAAGTGATGGAATCATTGTAGATGTCCATCCATGGATGAATGGATAATGAAACTGTGGAACAACAACACAATGGAATACTATTTGACTGCCAATAAAAGTGAAATTTTGAAATTCACTGGTAATTGGATAGAACTGGAAAATATGCTGAGTGAAGTATCTCAGACCCAAATGCCACATATTCTTCCTCATTATGAGGCTGTTAACAGTGAAACTTCAGAATAGTATAATTAAATAGTAACTCCTATAGCAGCCATAACTAGAGAGAAACATAAGCTGGGGATGAGGAAAGACACCACACGAGGTCTCGGGACATGGAGTAAACATGCTGGAATGGATATGGAAGGTACGATGCAGACTGTTGGAGGAAAAAAACAAGCAGCAGTCTCACCCAGCTGTGCATGCTGCAAGCTAGGAACAACCACTCTATGTAACAGTGGCATGTGTGACGCAGGGATAACCAACCACTATCTGATAAGATCTGAGGTATGTTTTTTGGCAAGTATATTTTTTGGCAGGCCTGGCACCAAAACCTAACCAAATAGATGTGGAAGGGGAGAACATAGGTGCTAGGTGGGAACAAACTGCTTGGTATTAGCTACAAGTACTTAGGCATAAATTGCCATCTAAACACTTACCATTGCACCATAGATCAGAGACGCTTTCAGCACTCGGCCCAGAAGCACTGTCTTACAAGGGAAGACATCCAATGCAGAGAACCACAACTGGCAAAGTGCAGAAAATAAGTGACTGTGGAGCTGCTCAGCTCTAAACAGGACATGGAAATCACCTCCATCCAGGGAACCCTGTGAAAGAGGCCAAGCAGTAGGAACATAAGCGCCTGAGGGTGAGGAGGGCTGCGGCCAGACAGTGTCCTCTGGTCGTGACAGGCTGCTGCACCCAAGAACTCACTAATGCAGCGTCTGCTTCTATTAGACCTGCCTTGTAGCAGCTCTTCCCCATAGATGAAGGAAGATCTCAAGGGACATCGTTCCTCCCTTAGAGACTTCAAGGTGATGCCTTCAGAGGGGCATCTTTACTCAACACTTTACTCCCTGAGTGCTGAAGTCAGCCTGCATGTTGCTGATGAATCTCCATCAAACATCTTGAGGGAACAAGGGGTTTGTTCTCTTACAATTGTCCAGTTACAGTTCTCAATCCAGCGTGACAGGAGGGCTCACACCAGCACCAGGGCTGAGGGAACTGCCACACAATCTCTATATAACGGCCGAGGGAGAGATGATCCTTACTTGCCAGATCAGCATGTTCACAAGGATGCCAACTTTCTCAACAAGCTCTCTGTATTTTATTTCAGGGGCTAGTGCCCTGGCCCTTCCCCATCAACTACACAATCTCCTGCAGTTTTGTTCTGGGCTTAACTCAACCGCTAATTTTCTACAAATGTGCCCAGAGCTCAAACTCTCAACTTTCGAGTTGACACCCATAGTTCCATGACAGGAACTATGACACTCCACCCCTTGTCAACTTGACACAGGAACATATCCCCACTGGTGTTAAATTTATCTTAAAAATATAAATACATTTCAGAGACACATTTAAAATGTCCTCTCATTAAAACTTCAGTTCCAACATTTTAAAAGTTTGTTTTTTTTTTTAATTTTTTTATTATTGTTTTTATTCAATTGTGTGTGTATGCGTGTGTATGTGTGTGTGTGTGTGTGTGTGTGTGTGTGTATGTATGTGCGTGTGTGTAGAACCACGGGTGAATTCGGGAACCACCATGGACGCCTCCACCTCCTCGTTTACTCTGCCTCGGGATTCACAGGATCCGCCCTACCAGGACCAGAAACGCAGGCCGCCCCTGCTCCTGCCCGGCGTTTATATGTGGGGTCTAGGATCCGAATTCAGGACCTTCCGCCTGCAAGGCAGAGGTTTAACCCCTGAGCCACCTCTCCAGCCCCCACTGGCTCCATTTTTAACTTGTGCTCTGCTTCTGGCTTCTTGAAGCAGGAGTTGGGCTCATTTCTGAGTTGCTTTCTTTTCTGAATCAGGCCTTTATAGGGATTACGCTCTCATTTCCAAATGCTTTCTCCTTTCCCCTCACACTCACTGATCCCTGTGTCACTCAGAAGTGCGTTAGTTTCCAAGTATCTGGAGCTTTTCACACCTACCCTATCTATGTAGGAGGCCCTTCAGTCTCAGCAGAACAAATAGAAGCTTTCCTCCCTTTCCTCCCCACCCAACACCACCACCACCACAGCACCTTCAAATGCATGTAGAGTTTTCCTCTATCTCAGTCCCTTAGCAAGAGGCAGGTCTATCTAGTGGCCTCATTCATGCCACACCTGCAGATTGTGCCGCTGATTGTCTGCCGGCAAGTTGCTCCCACAGTTGGAGGTGTGACTCCTTCAGCTACCCATCCCTGGTTTCTGCAGTGGTCAGAAGCTGTCCGCGGCATCTTTCTGCAGGGTCACACTTTGCCTTGGGGCTTCTCACTGTGCTCCTGAGATCTTTCCCTCTACAGACCTCTGCCCTGAAGCTGTGGACATTTGGGGGCTGTGTCTTTGATTTCTTCGGCCCTGTTTACTCAGGGAAGGTCTGTCAGCTTCTCTTCCTCCTTCACATCTTGGCTACATCCCATAACCAAGCTTCTGGACTCTGTATACTCTGGCTTTAAGAAGGTTGCTGCTGCGCTAGAGACAGTTCAGAGTCCATAGCTCTCGCTACACAAGCCGAAGGGCTGGAGTTCAGATCCCAGTTCCCATGCACAGTGTGCAGCCTACTGCAATTCCAGCCCCAATGCAGAGGGTTCAAATTCTGTAGGCTGTCTGACAAGACGGGCTGGCCCTTGCTGGCAAGCTCTGGGTTTACCTCACAACAGTAGGGTGGAGGAGTGACTGAGGACACACATGCACCCCTCCCACGCACACATACACATGCAAACACACATGCACACATGCACCCACACACACATACACATGAGAACACGGGGAAGAAAGCTTATCTCTGCCATCTCTTCTCCATGCTGTCAGAGGCATTATGTCTGTTGGGCAAGCCATGGTAGATGTCACGTCAGTCTTCCTGCAAATGTCAACTGGATTGACTCACAGCACATCAGACTTGTGGGCTGCAGTTCACTGGGTAATACCAACTTCACGTGACAGTGTGCCATTGAAAACAGGCTCTTGCATTCCAATCTCCTACTAACACAGAGGTTACGAGTGGCTACAAAAGATTAAAGGGACCTCAGCGCTCAGAGAGGCACTCCTGGAGCTGAAACACATGCCAAGCAGTGGTTAGAAAAGATATTAACCACCTCCCAGAGGAAGCAACCCAGGAGGGGTTGGTAGGCTCTGAGCCGGCTCTGGGTGAACCGCGATGCCAGTGAGCTGCATGGAGCAAGAGGACTGCCAAGGAGTGGCCCAGGCAAGAGATGTGCACTGGGTGGCCAGAGACAGGCCGGGCCACTGTGCCTGCCAGGGCTGCTCCTGCCGTGCCCGCGAAGGTGCATTCTCCACCCGTCTCCACTCACCTGTGTGCTCGGGGAATTCACGGCCCTGGGGATTTTTTCCAATATGGTTTTGATATGCCCATTTGCCTGTGTGCTTCTGGTTTACTTTGATACACTTATAAATGATGCTATTTATTTGTGCGAATAAATTTTGTGTTATGTAAAGTCGTCCTACCTGGAATCTGTACTCAGAATGCAGCCAGCTGCTGTCGCAAAACATGCGGATGTTCAGGACAAAGTACAGCGTGAAGTTACTGCTTCCAATGATGCAGGAATAGGCGCAGCCTGGTCACCACAAGACCTTCGCGAAACCCCTTCGATGTCACTTCAGTGGAGTGACAGAAGGAAGCAACAGAACCTCATACAGGCCTGGCTGAAGCCACCTTTTCTGCCTCGATGTCCACGTTCGTAAGTGTAACTTTCCTCCAAGGTGGATCTCACCACGTGAAATGCACCCCGCTCTTCCCTCTGCAGTGCAGTGTCTACCTGTGTCAGACCACACGGATCTTTGCACATGCCTCAGGGTCTTTGCACATTCTGTTCCTTTTGCCCAGCATGATCATCCTTGTCTAGCTGAGTCCTCGACTTGCAAGACCCCAGCCAGATTTGGTTCACCCTCCTCAGTGGTCTGAGAACTTCTTGTGCTGCTGCCAACTGTCGGCTTTGCCACATGTGCCACTGCCCCGCTGGCCCATGACACAGCTGGGTACACAGTAGGGGGCTCAATGAGAGAATCCAGAAAGTGTGGAGACATTCTGAGCTGAGGACATGGAGGAGGAGGGGGTCAGGGCCATCTGGGAGGCACAGTGGGGACTTTCCTGTTGCTGTGACAAACACCCAACAGAGGCAATTTAAGGTCGGGGAAAGGCTCCATGGGTAACTGCATTCTCCATGTGTGTGAGGTCAGGGAGAGGCCCATGGGTAACCACACTCTCCATGCGTGTGAGGTCAGGGACAGGCATATGGGTAACAATGTTCTCCATGTGTGTCAGATCAGGAAGAGCACTTTGGTTGATAGAGACCATCTCCATGTGTGTTAGTTCGTCTCCACATTGCTAAACAAATATAGGACCCAAATAACTCAGGGTAATGAAGGGTCAATCTCAGCTTATGATTACTGCATGACAGGAGAGTCCACATCTACATCAGGAACCAAAGGAACTGCCCATACCATAATCATAGGAAGACTGGAAAGAGGGACATACTCTCCCAATTTCTAACCAACTCTCTCTTTCTATCTTACCTGTTCAGGGGATGGTCTCAGCCACCATGGGCTGGGTTTTCTCACATCGATTAGATAATCTCCCACAGACTTGCTCAGGGATTACCTTGAGGACTAATTCTCCATACATGTGCTTAAAGGCTCAGTTCTCAATTATCAAGTTAATGCTTCTGTCTAACTAACATGCCATTCAAGCCTGAAGACCTGAGTTCTGATCCCCAGAACCCACATAAAAGCTGTACAACACAGCATAAGCCTCTGTAATTCCACCTTCAGGGAACGAGTCTCTCTGCTGTTGGACAAGCCAAGCTAGCTGGTGCACATACACAAGCATGTCCCCCATACACACAAGCATGTACCTATATGTGCAAGTATCTACTCCCCACACATATTCACAAGCATGCACCACGCATAAACAAACGTATCCATGCAAATATGTTAGCATACACACACAAACATATGCCCATTCAGGAATCTGTGTCCACACACACACACAAACATGCACCCGCACATACACAAACACACATATATGCAAGGATGTACCTATGCACACACACAAGCAAGTGCCCACACATATACTAGCATGCACCCACAGATGCACACCCACACATCGCACACATACACAAACACTAGGTTAATTCTTTACTTAATTGATTTAACTCAAAAAGCAACTTAAGAAGGGAGGGGTTCTGCTCAGATTTACACTTAAGGAACAGTGTGGAGAAGGTGGGGTGGCAGGAGCGCGAAGCTGCGGGTCACATTCCAGACAGGCATGTCCCTGCTCAGGCCTGCCCCCTCCCTGTGAGTTCATGAAGTCACACACCTTTCCCTAGAGAGGTAAGCGCAAGGCTTCTCGTCAGCACAAGGCTTCTGGGCCGGGGATCGGCCCTTAGCTATACAAGCGTTCTCAGATGTTCAGGATCTCTCTGTGTCTGGGGATAATTGCCTCAAGACACCAGGAGATGTTCTCTTGCCCTGAACTGGATTTGCCTTGCAACATGTAAAAATAAACAGTGAGAAACGCAGGTGCCTGGCTGGACAGTGTTTACTTGCGAGGAGTGCAGCGCAGCCTTCAATCACCATCGGAATCGCATGAATAAACATCCCATGGGGCTGTAGAAGGCCTGACAAGCCGCCTCTAACTGCTTAAGATGCGGCTGTGCATCTCCCAGCCGAGACTGCAAAGAAGCCTCAAGCCTTCAGCATGCCGAAGTGGACACCACAAGTTCACGGAGGGTAGAAAGGTCACCCGAGGCCATAGGGGACACCCCTTCAGAAGGGAGAGGGGACCATGGAGGGGCAGGCGGCAGGCGGTGTGGCGGGCTCCTGGACTCCATCTCTCGGCCCCAAGCCTGCAGCATACCTGATCCTGAGCGCCCATCTCCAGCTCCAGAGACCAGAATCACAAGCCTGGGGTTGGAGTGCGTCAGGAGGAAGTCGACGTGGCTGGCACCCATCCTGGCAGCGCGGTGTGGAGCAATGCCCTCATTCCAGAGCAGCTGTGCCACCAGGCACGGAGTGTGCAGGTCCCAGCTGGGCACTGAAGAGTCCCAATAAAGGAGAGCTGGCTCTGGGTACTGAGCAGCAGCTCCCCTTGGCTGCCAGCGATGGGGGACCCACTGCTGCATGCCTCCGACATGCTCAGCAAGCTGCAGCCAGATGACCTGCTGAACCACAACCTGCTGACAGAGCCTCTGGGAAGGAGAAGAGCAGCCCCAAGCAGGGCCTCTCAGGACTAGGACTGTGTGGGTGGGGCTGCCATCTGGACGGGGTCTGTCTGCCTGAGGGGGTGGGAGCAGCAGGATCTGTTGGGGGGATCTGCCAGTTGCAGCAGGAGGAGGTGGGATCTGTCTGTCTGATGGGGTAGGAGGCAGCATCTGCAGCAGGAGAGGGCGGGGTCTGTCTGATGAGCATGGGTTCTGTACAATGGGGTGTGTCTGGGCAGGGGGCAGAGAATGGGGTCTTCAGAGAACGAGCTCAAGTCCCAGCTCTCAATCTGAAGTTCCCAGCTGCCTGAGCCCCCATAGACACTGACTCCTGACCAGTTCCCAAGACCCCTATAGACATCTATTGCTTGACCATCCAGATACCTGAGTTCCAACATCCCCATAAACACTGACCTCATAGCCCTATCTTTCCTCATCCTGATCTTCCTGACATAGGAAAGCTGCAGGACAGGCAGAGGCCACAAGAGGCAGGACCTCCCTCTAGCCCCCGTCCAGCCCCCTCCTGCCTCCCTCCTGCCCCCTCCTGCCCCCCTCCTGCCCCCCTCCTGCCCACCCCAGCAGCACTGCTTCAGCTCCTACAAGTGCCATCTGAGGCCACATGTAGGAAGTGCCCACTGGGAGTGGAACACGGGTTTCCAAGTGCAACATAAGTTCTAGAAGAATCCCCTGCAGTTCCTCCCACCAGAAAGGCCAGCCCTCACTTTCTGAACTGACTCCAGACTGAGGCTGCACGCAGCTGCTTGGAGAGTCTGCAGTCCCCCCAGCTGAGCCACGGCCATGTGGCCCGGTGACTGGGCAGCAGAGAGGGGGTGTGTCAGAAATGGGGTGCTGTGGACTGGGCAAGGCTGCTGTTCCTGATGGGGGCCCAGAATCATACTATAGTCAGCAGACTCTGGGGAACTGCACCCCTCGAAGGGGTGTGGCAGAGGAGAATCCAAGGGTCTGTGAGCAGGACAGAGGTGCCCCATCCTTCCAGAGTTTTCCTTTGGTTCCAATGAGCATGGCTAGGAAGTCACAGTCCATGTTTCAGCATTTTGTGAAAGAGCCTTGCAGGAAATTATTTTTTATTATGCAAGTCATAAATATTCATTAACAAATGAATAGATGAAACGAATTTTTTAGGACACAGCGGCCACCAACCGTGATCCCACCTCCTGGGGAGCACAGTAATCAGGGGCCACTAAGCAGAGTGAGCCGGTCCACTCACTGCTCAACTGAAGCTGTTGTGTGGGGGAACAGTGTGGCCCTGTTCCCCTGGGGTTAGCACCCTGGGCACTCATACCATCTCCACTAGGACCATGTGACCTGGAGAAAGGACACCACACCCTCCCTAGAATTCATCCAAAAATCCCATCCAAAAGTCAACGTCTGTGTCTAGAGGGCGAGGTCCCTGAGCCTAGAAGGTTCTATCTCAGCACATGGCCTGCCATGGCTCTGCACCGGGTCTAAGGAGCAGGGGTTATTCGAAGTCCCAGAGGACTTGTGGACACAGGAAGTAGAACAGTTTGGACCCCTGCATGAGATTCTGAAGAAGCACTTGGACCCCTCCCCCAGAAGGGACACTCTGCCCCTCCACCCTTGGGAACAGCACCCCCCCACACAACTTCCCAAAAAGGAACATTTGCTGGGGTCCCAGACCTAGGGAAGGGGGAACAAAGCTTCTCTGCTGGCAGAAGCCAGCCCCTCTCTGGACGGGCAGGATTGTGAAGAAACATTCACTGGACGGGCAGGATTGTGAAGAAACATTCCCGTTTTGGACACTGGACGACTTTTTGATAAAAGCAGACAAGTAACTGAAGCTCAGAGGAAATAGTTTTTTTTTCATGATTGCATCTTTTTAGTTATTTTTTCAGTTTTTAAAAAATTTTTATTATTATTATTTCCACTCATACAAACTTAACAGGTACACTAGTCCCCTCCATCCCTCCACCTTTCCCCCCCCCACTCCCCTGCTTCCCCCTCCTCCCTCCCCATCCCCCAGTGCCTCCCCCCCAATCCCCGGAGCATCCTTTAATGTGCATGCTAAACTCTCCTCTGGGTCCTCCTCTCCAGTGAGGTGCAAGGACCCAGGGGCATTTCCCAGAACCCTTTCTGTGTTCCCCTTAAGCTTAGAAATACTACTGTGGCTGTCAGTCCCTAGCCTCCAAGGATCCTAGTGCCTTTAGTCCATGCTAGACTTTGTGGGGTCAATAGTGTGTTGGATATTGCACAGGGCATGCAAAGTCCTATTATGATTGCTTCGGTCCTAACTTGTGTGGAGTATCTTGCATATCACTACTCCTCCCATCCTTGTGCTCTTACAATCTTACCGCCCCCTCTTCCGCAAATTTCCCTGAACTTCAGGATGGGGAGAGATTAGGCTGGCCCAGATCCAGGTGGTTGATACAGTCTCTGATGTTCTGAATTATGGTTTGCTGATTTTTTTTTCAGTTTTGCTGCTCCTGCAATGCCCTTGGCTCCATCCTGATGGGTATTGGAATTCACCCCCTGGACAGAGACAAAAACCTGTTAAATTAGAGTCTTGTTATAAGAGTATATTCAAAGGTAGATGGAATAAAAGTAGGAGACCGCAGTGAGAGAGGGGTCAATCACCCATTTGCAAAATGGTTACTTTCTATCTGGCAGCCGATATGTCCTCCCCTTCTGGTGAGATCATACCCCATCAGTTGCAAATGATCAGGAAGGAAAGTCTGTGAACTTAACCAGATGTCTCATTACTTACTTGCAGTCCTTGATGGTGGCCTATTTTCTCTGCTGTGACATGGTCCCTTCTCTCCTTGTTTCTGGTGGGGGGCCCTCCTTCCCCATCCCTCTTGTTCATAATCTTTACAATTACTGTAGGTATTACAGAGATTTGTCTTTGAGTGTCTCTAAGTGGGTTTGGTACTAGGATCCACTTATTAAGGAGTACATACGGCGCTTAATTTTCCAGGTCTGGGATACTTCACTCAATATAATTGTTTCTAATTCCATCCATTTCCCGGCAAATTGCATTAATTCATCATTTTTGATGGCTGAGTAGTATTCCATTGTATAAATGTACCACATTTTCCTTATCCACTCGTCAACTGTTGGACATTTGGGTTGATTCCATGACTTTGCTATTGTAAACAGTGCTGCTATGAACATGGTTGTGCTTGTGCTATCAAGGTAAATTTTTGCTGTATGGGGGGTTATTCTCAAAAGTGGTATAGCAGGGTCATATGGCATTTCAATATTTAACTTCTTTAAGAATCACCAGATGGCTCGCCAGAGTGGTTGCATGAGCCTGCACTCCCACCAGCAATGTAGGAGAGTTCCCCTCTCTCCACATCCTCTCCAGCACTTGGTGTTGTTTGTATTGTGGATTTTTGCCATCCTGACAAGGGGTGATATGATATCTCAGGGAAGTTTTGATTTGCATTTCCCTGATAGCTAAAGATGTGGAGCATTTTTTAAGATATTTGTTAGACATTTTAATTTCGTCCTTGGCAAAGTTTCTTTTCAGTTCCAAGGCCCATTTTTTAATTGGCCCATTTGTTTCTTTGGTGTTCTTTGTGCACTCTGGATAATAGAGCTCTATCAGATATGTGGTTTGTAAAGATTTTCTCCCATTCTGTGAGATTGCCTTTGTGCTCGAGTTACAATCTCGTTATCTGAAGAGAAGCTCTTTAATTTCACAAGATCCCATCTGTTGAGCATTGGTTGTAATGACTATGCTATTTGATTTCCATTTAGGAACTGTTGGCCTAGCTCAATCAGCTCAAGGGAGTTCCTGACCCTTTCAACTATGGTTTTTACAGTCTCTGGCCTTATATCAAGGTCCTTGATCCATCTGGAATTAATTCTTGTACATGGTGACAAGTACAGGTCCAGTTTTAATCTTCTGCATGTGGATATCCAGTTTTGCCAGCACTATTTGTTGAAGATGCTGTTCTTTTTCCATTGGATTTTTTGGGTCCCTTTGTCAAAGATCAAATGGCTGTAGTTGTGTGGGCTTATATCTGGGTCTTCAACGCTTATCCATTAATCTGTGTGTCTATATTGGAGCCAGTACCAGGCTGTTTTTATAATTATGGATTTATAGTATAGACTAAGGTTTGGTATGGTGATACCTCCAGCCATGTTTTTGTTACTCAGGATTGTTTTTGCTATCCTGGGTCTTTTGTGCCTCCATATGAATTTTGAGATTGTTTGGTCAACTTCTTTAAAGAAATGCTTTGGGATTTTAATTGGTATAGCGTTGAATCTGTATATTGCCTTTGGTAGGATGGTCATTTTTATGATGTTGATTCTGCCATTCCAGGAACATGGGAGGTCTTTCCACCTTCTGGTGTCTTCTGCAATTTCTTTCTTTAAGGTTTTAAAGTTTTCATTGTAAAGGTCTCTTACTTCCTTGGTTAGGTTTATACTAAGGTATTTCATTTTTTTAGGGGCTATAGTAAATGGGATTGTTTTTCTCAGGGCTTTTTCACTTCTTTCATTCTGGGCATATAGGAAGGCCACTGATTTTTGCACATTTATTTTGTATCCTGCCACCCTGCTGAACTTCTCAATTAGTTCCAGGAGCTTCCTGGTGGAGTTTTTGGGATCACTCAGGTATAAGATCATGTCATCTGCAAATAGAGATAACATGACTTCTTCCTTACCGATGTGAATCCCTTTTATGTCCCTTTCTTGTCTTATGGCTTCAGCTAAGACTTCAAGTACAATATTGAATAGAAGTGGTAAGAGCCTTGTCTAGTTCCTGATCAAAGTAGGAAAGCTTCAAATTTTTCCCCATTGAGTATAATCCTTGCTGTTGGCTTGTTGTATACAGCTTTTATTATATTGATAAAGGTTCCTCCCATTCCAACCTTCTCTAGGGTTTTGATCATAAAGGGCTGTTGAATCTTGTCAAAAGCTTTTTCTGCATCTATCGAGAGTATCATGTGGTCTTGAATTTTGGACTGGTTTATATGGTGAATTACATTTATTAATTTGCATATGTTGACAACCTTGTGTGCCTGCGATAAAGCCTACTTGATCCTCATGGATGATCTTTTTGATTTGTTTTTGAATCCGATTTGCTAAGACTTTGTTGAGAATTTTTGCATCTGTGTTCATCAGAGAGATTGGCCTATAGTTTTCTTTTTTAAGTGTATCTTTATTCGGTTTTGGGATTAAGACAATATTAGCTTCATAGAAGGAATTTGGTAGTGTTCCTTCCTTTGCTATTTGATGGAACAGTTTAAGGAGTATTGGTGTTATTAGCTCCTTAAATGTCTGTAGAACTCTGTGCTGAATCCATCTGGTCCAGGACATTTTTTGGTGGGAAGTTTCGAGATTACTTCCTCGATTCCCTCATATGTTATAGGACTATTTAAATAATTCACAACTTCCTGATCCAATATAGGTAAGTTGTGTTTACTTAGGAATTCATCCATCTCTTTTGTGTTGTCAAATTTCACCAAGTATAAATTTTTGAAATATGACGTTATAATTCTCTGGATTTCTTAGGTATCAGTAGTGATAACTCCATTTTCATTTCTAATTTTGTTAATTTGGGCTTTCTCTCTCTTGCTTTTGGTTAATTTAGCTAGGGGGTATACCAATCTTATTGATTTTTTCAAAAAACCAGCTTTTTGACTGGTTGATTTTCTGTATCATTTTCCTAATCTCGATTTCGGATATTTCTCCCCTGATTTTGCTAATCTCCTCCCTTCTACTGTTTTTGGGATCAGATTGTTCTAGTGTCTCTAAAGCTTTAAGCTGCATTGTTAAGTTATTTATTTCTGATGTTCCCATTTTTTTGATGTAGGCATTAAGAGCTATGAACTTACCTCTTAGAACAGCTTTCATTGTGTCTCAGAGATTTTGGTAAGTTGTATTTTCATTTTCATTCACTTTCAGGAAATCTTGAATTTCCTTTGTAATTTCTTCCTGAATCCAATTCTCATTCAGCATCATATTGTTAAGTTTCCAGGAGTTAGTGTATTTTCTGTTGCTTGATGTGGATGTCAAACTTTAGGCCATGGTGGTCTGATAAGGTACAGGCTAGAATTTCAACTTTCCTGTATATATGGAGATTTGTTTTGTTGCCCAATACATGATCTATTTTGGAGAAAGTTCCGTGTGCTGCTGAGAAAAATGTGTATTCTTTGGAGCGTGGATGAAAAGTTCGATAGAGATCTGTAAGGTCCATTTCAGTAAGGGTTTGATTAAGCTCCAAAGTGTCTCTGTTAAGTTTTTGACCTATTGATCTATCCCATGTTGAGAGGGCAGTGTTAAAATCCCCAAGAATTATCATTTTGGGATTGATTTCTTGCTTTAGACGTTGTAGGGCTTGCGTAATGAATGTTGGGGGGGGCCGTATTGTGTGCATATATGTTAAGTATTGTGAAGTCTTCCTGGTGAATTGTCCTAAATTGACTAAAATGTAGTATCCATCTGTGTCTCTTATGATTTTTTTTTGGTTTGAAGTCCACTTTGTCTGATAGCATAATTGGCTACCCCTGCCTGTTTTCTGGTTCCATTAGCTTGCAAAATTTTTGACCAGCCTTTTATTTTTAGTATGTGCCTATCTTTGTGGTGAGATGGGTTTCCTGCAGGCAGCAGATTGATGGGTTGCGATTTTTAATCCAAGTTTGTAATCTGTGTCTCTTGATTGGTGAGTTAATTCCATTAACATTTAATGTTATAATGGAGAAACTATTTTTAATTCCGGACATTTATTATGTTTAGTGGCTTTTGTAAGTGTATTGTTTCGCTTTTAGGTTTTGGTGGTATTATACTTCCCTTCTGTTGTCCTTGATATGCCTGTTTTTTTCTTCAAGCTTGAGTATCATTTCTAGCATTTTTTGAAGGCCTGATTTGGTGGACATGTATCACTTCAAGTTGTCTTTGTGCTGGAAAACTTTTCTTTCTCCCTTGATCATGACAGATAGTTTCGCGGAGTATATCAGCCTGTGTTGACATTTTTGCTTATTCAATACTTGAAGTACGTCTCTCCAAGCTCTTCTTGCTTTTACTGTTTCCACTGAGAAGTCATTTGTTATTTTAATAGATTTACCTTTAAAAGTGACTTGTATTTTTTCCCTTGAAACTCTCAGCACCATTTCTTTATCTTGAATGTGGAGTGCTTTAACTATTATTTGCCGTGGCGAGTTTCTATTTTGGTCATATCTGTTTGGGGTGCGGAATGCCTCTTGTATATGGATGGCCTCTCTTTTTTTAGATGAGGAAAGTTTTCCTTGATCGTTTGAAAATTTTCCTCAGGTGTGGTATTTTGGCATTCTTGTTCTGGTATTCCATGAATACGCATGTTTGGCTTCTTCAGGATATCCCGTAAGTCCCGATAGTCCCGTATTTCTCTCAAATATCTTTTTCGCTTTAACAACCTCTTCTATTGAACTGGTTAATACTCCCACTTTGTCTTCAAGGTCTGAAATTCTATTTTCTGCTTCGTTAGTTCTGCTGATAAGACTCTCTGTTGAGTTTTGGGTTGAAGATAATTTGTCTTTTAGTTCAGTTTTAAATTCTGCTTGTGACTGTTTTAACTGCTCTATGCCTGTTTTTGTTTCTTGAACTGTTTTTCTCAACTCCTCCAAGTGTCTGTTGTGTTAGTCTTCAAAGTGATTGATGCGGTTATTCAATTCCTCCCAAATTTCCTCTTTCATAGTATTGAACATGGTAATGACCATGTTTTGGAAGTTGTTATCCTGGGTCAGGCTTTCTTGGCTATTTTTCATGGGTTTGTTCTGGTTGGAGTCTATCATTATGGGATTAATTCCTTTAGTCAGAGATTTGTTTTCTTGGGTGTTGTTTCTCATGGATTTGCACTTTGACTTGGGCATTGTCGTTTTAACTCTTAAGACCTTCTTTCAATTTCTGTACATTTTTCACTGAACTGAATTATTTGGCCTGGAGTATCTCCTGCTCCAGCTGGCTTGTGGGAGGAGCTGGGTCCAGTGGGCTGCCTGGGGTTTAGGGAGGGCGGGGGGAGCTTACCTAGGTCACTGTGAGTCCTGGCTGAACTGCGCACGTCCTGGGCCGGTGGGGAAAGGGGGATATAGTTTTAGTAAGAGGATCTGCACTCCCTGCATGCCACGTCTAACAATCAGAAAGCAGAAGCAGTCACTTGCCAATAGTATAGTTCTTTGTTTCTTTTTTTAAACAGTCTCATGTAGCCCAGGCCCTTGAACCCGCTATGATCCGAAAGTGGCCTTGAATTCGTGACCTTTCCTCTGCTGCCTCCCACGTACTGGGATCACAGGTGTGTGCACTGTGTGGTGACTTAGCGCAGTGAGTCATGCAGGACAGAAGAGGTCCAGCCAGCCACGGAGCTTTGGTTATCAGAATACAGGGAAAGTCATGCTCCTGTTTCAACCTTAAAGGAAGCTGCTCCACACTCAGGATTTATGAGAAGTCCCAACACAGTAGTAGTGTGAGAAGAAACCCAGCAGTGGACAGTCCTATAGGCGGGGCAGCCAGGCAGGACCCAACCAGACACAAAATAACTCACCATTGCGGCAAAATTCCACACTGAGCAGAAGCAAAGCCTACATCTCAGCCAATGTCACCTCTACGTAAAAAGCCAAGCTAAATGGATCAAACTGATTGTTCCCTCTTGGTAAAGTAATTCACATGCTTATTATATTAAGCAAAAAAAATGTTTTTTTTTTCAAAAAAATGTTTAAAAATAAAATGCCCTAAAATTTACTTGAAAAGCTAAGTGGATACTGTTTCAGCTCTGTATGAAACATGCAAGAAAACATTAATTAGACCCACACTGGCATGCTAACGGGAAGATGGCTGCAGGTACAGTATCCATGAAACCACCACATGACCCCAAGGCAGCTGCCAACCTGCAGATTTCAGTGGCAGGACAAAAGCAGGCCGAAGTTGGGGCAAATTTTGAGCATATAAAATATCAGTGGATGAAAATAAAGGATACTGATGTGTGAGCACGCACACAACCGTGAATAGAACACACAGAACACAGGACAGGTACGACAGCTCACTGGAAGTTGTCATTTGAGAATCATTCCTGTGTTGGTCCAAAAAGAAGTCAACAAAATAAACTAAAAACTTAACAACTTGCCCTTAAAAAATTAGCAACTTGTCCTCTTCATAAAGAAAATGCCCAATATTTTTCTTTTCGGAACATCAAAGGTTTCTCAATTTTTGCTACTGAGGAGGACAAGATGGGGTGGCTCGCTCTGTGGGTGGCTTGCTCAGTGGCAGCCATGGAAGTTTAAGGACTGAATCGATTTGGAGAGGACAGTGTTGCTGGACCTGGTGGTTCACACCTGTAATCTCAGTGCTTGCTCCCACCCCGGCCTGGGCGAGAGATGGCCGCAAGTCGAAGGCCGGCTGGACTGTGTGTGAGTCCGCCAGTCCGAAAGACATTGAAACCCAACTCAACGCAACGCAGAGGGGCAGCGGTAGGAGCCTGTCCGAGGGAGCAGTGGAGGGCATGCTCCCGACATCGAGTGCACACATATCCACAGCTCATGATGAGAAAGATTGGGAACCGACTAAATAAGCTCAGGAGGAATCAGTGAGGGAATGCCGGTGACGTCACTCTTGAACGCAGTAGCTTGGCACACCTCGGCAAAGACAAGGACCCGCTCCTCTCTCTGCCTGTGGGACATCGACTCTGGACAGGCACACAGGGGACATGGGACGCCCAGGTGCCCAGGCCAGTTCTGCAAGCCGCTCTTCCTGCCTGTCTTGACCTCTCCACGGGGCTCACATCTCGAAGCGCACACACAGAACTTCTCCATCAGGAAATTAAGAACAGCACTTCAATGCCAGGGGAAAACCAGTCTGTTCCGATCAGTGAGCCCGGTCTCTATCTTTCCTGCTCACTTCCAGTGAAGCAGCCATGAGCCCAGCTGCGGGAGGAGCCAGGGGTCACCCGGCTCACCTTCCCTTCAGATGTCCCTCTGGGTCCCTGTGCCGAGGGTCTCTGGTTTCCATGGGGAGGATCTGGAGCAAGTCGGGACTTCTGCCACACCACCCTTCCCAGCCAGTCTGAGCCCGGCTCAAGCACCCGTGGAGAGCAATTCCTGTCAGAGCCAAATGTTGCCAGCCAAGAATGATTGGGGACAGTAAGGAGAGTCTGGGACCTGGCTGACCCAGGAGCTGCAGCATGGTGCTGAGACCCATCTCTTGCGACCCATCACCTGCACCCTTGTCTCACTGCTTAGCTTCTCAGTTCCAGACCCAGTTTCTCAGCCGTTTCTTGGGTCTGGGCAGCACCCCAATCTACAGTCCATCTCCAAGGCTGACCTCCCAACACCAGGGGGCGCTGACGCTCAAGAAAGAACCTGGAAGTGGCTCGGAAATGGTCTGTGAGGAGGCCTGATGTGCCTCTCTGGACCCCTCTGTTTGCTGGCCCACCCCCACCCCGACTCTGACTCCCAAAGTCAGCCTGCTGTACAGTCAGTACCCCAAGTGATCTGGACTGTTACCCACCTCCAGGACCCCAGATGAGCTGACAAGCCCAGCCTTGCCTCCTGCCCTCCTAGGAGACCGCCTACCAAGCCAACCCTGCAGGAGGCCCATGCAGAACCAGGGCCCCTGGCTTCTCCACTGGTCATAGTGGGGCACTGGGGGTGCAGCGTGGGTCTGAAGGAGGAGAGCAAACCTTTGCTTAGTGTCCAGCAGGAAAGAAACAAGTGGTAGGACGTGTGGAACGTTCCTCAGACAGAAACAAAGCGCACCTCAATGACATCACAAATCCAGAGCCTGTGGCTGGCTGCCCTCTCCAAACTGCCACATCTACCTGTGACACCTGCATGTGTGGCTGTGGACACAAGACTGAAGTAGGCCCCTATCCACCCACCCTGACTGTTCCCTGGTCGCCCAAGCTAAGCAGGAGCAGGATGTGGTGCTTGTCAAAGACACTCTGCAAGGCCAGGCTGGTGCCCGCGTGCTCCTGTGGGTGAGCCTGCCCTGGTCTCAGCTCAGCGGGACACGGGAGAGCTGTCCCCAGAAGAGTCTGATGACCTGTCCACAGTGGCTGGGCTGGACCGACCCCAGGAATGTTGTACACCAGCTCTCCCTATCCTGAGGACAGGGGCATCCCTGGGGAGACATGGCTAAGACTCCTTAGGTGTCAGCAAGAGGCTCCAGCCCCCACCGTTCCCTTCGCTTTAACCACCTTGGTGACCCTGGCAGTCAGAAATGGGAGGGGAGTATGGGCCATGACTGCACCCTTATGTAATTACACAGGATGCAAGCCTTGGGGCATGTCTGGCTGACCTCTGCAGGCCCCAAGGTGCTGCTCTAGCTTGTCCCCAAGGGTCTGGGAAATCCTGAGCCAAAAGAAGCCCACCTTGCATGCCAGCACTGAGGAGAAGTTGCCGAGTCCCAGCTCCCAGAGCTTGGTGGCCCTGCGTGCCCTCTCAGCTCGGAGGCACTTGGCAGTGCTGTGGGCTCTGGACACATCTGCAGGACCCGACAGTCACTGAGCAGGAACAAACCAAAGCAGAGAAAGAGGACACTTCAGAAGACCTCAGGCTGCGGATGCCACGCTCAGGTCAGCCAACCTGCACTGCTCAGCTGCACGTGCCCACAGTGCCACCCCTCAGTCTTCCTGAGCCCCAGGCAGAGCCCACACCCAGGCCCCAGCACACACCCACAGGCTGTGAGGGCCAGCTTCGAGAGGGCAGCCAGAGGGACAGCGGTAGCCCCGCCAGCCTGTGGTCAGGGTCCACTCCCGGCTTCTCCCTGAGGGGTGACTTGCCGACAAGGTCACGGTGCTGCCAGTGTGTGCTGCCTGTGACATGGCTAAAAACAGCCCTGCTGCTGGCCGGCCTGGCTGCCAGCCCAGGAGGCCCAGGGTGCTGGCGGCTTCTGGGGGCCCGGGCTGGACTCAGCTTTCTTGGTGGCCTCGTGTCTACTGGCCAGTCAGCGCCTGACCTTCCACACACTGTAGCCAATGGCGGCCATGACACTTCTCAACTGGGTCATCTGACATGCAGGAAAACAAATTCACAGCGTACAGGTGAAGCTTTGCACTGAAACGGTAACCCGTGTGTGGAAGCCATTTCCCAAGGAGCACAACATACAACGCACGAAAGGTTCTCGAAGCGGCCCTGGAAGATTCCATGGTCAGCTGCAGCCCTGCCTGCAAGCGTAAGGGACTGCCGGGGCCTCCTGGAGGCACAGCAGGGCCGCTCAAAGCTGCCGTTACTTTCCACCGAGGGCTGCAAAGACGGGGAGCTCAGGTCAGTGGGCGCTGAGGGCTGAGTAACCGCTTCTCTCCCACAGCTGTTCACAGGCCCTGGTGTTGTCTGGGTGGGCAGGTTCCACCAAAGCACCCCCGCCTCTGGTACCCTCCCCTGCTGTTTGGGTGGGGACCTCAGCTGTCCCTGAATGAGCTCTTATTAGGGTACCAAAACCCTTAGGGACACCCCTTAAATGGATGGTGCCCGTCCAGATAACTGTGCCCCAAGGAAGTCTCTGGTAATTACATGCCCCAGCCCGGACCTCACCGCCTGAGACACAACCTCCTCCGCCTGCACCTCCACCTTCACAGTGTACCCATCCCTTCCCAGCCCACTGGCTTCGCTTACTGTCTGACCCTCCTCCAGGACACCCCCCCCCCCCCCCGACTTCTCCCTGCTAGTTGCCGTCACCCCGGAGGCCTTTCTTCTCATTGTTGACCAGCTTCCTTCCCCGGTGCACCGGGGGCGGCCAGCCCTGAACCAGCAGCAGCAGAACGGGCGCTGACAGACAGGGGCCGGCTGGGGGCGGGAGGACGGCGTGGCAGGCTTGGCAGCCCTGCGCCCTCCACCTGACGGGCTGCTGACAGGCAGCAGCTGGCTCCCAGTGACAGGCAGCCGGGGCAGTGGCACCTGTCACCCCTTTGCCCTGCACGCTGAGCTGAGCTGCCTCTGAGGAGC
The DNA here is from genome assembly GCA_023101885.1 of Typhlomys cinereus. Lineage (NCBI taxonomy): Eukaryota > Metazoa > Chordata > Mammalia > Rodentia > Platacanthomyidae > Typhlomys > Typhlomys cinereus. Next base: position 23,773,232 of record JALPQD010000001.1, read on the forward strand.
TGCAGAGGCTGCTGGCTTCGCCGCGGCGGGGGTGAGGGGCTGCCCGGCCTGGCCAGGGCACAGCCACGTCTCTCTGTCAGAATGGCCCTGGGCCAGAACCTAAGGCTACATGCAGGCCCCTGGAGCACCGGCCAGTGTGTGCCCACCACCCACACACCCAGGGACTCACTAGCTGTGGGCTCCTGACCAGGGAGCTCCCTCTACCCCAGCCCTGTCTTGCTCCTGGGTGTCTGTGTGGAGGGTGTAGACAGGCACCTCAGAAGAGCTGACCTGAAAGAAAATGGACCCTGATCTGCCCCACCCTCCCCTCCACAGCCCCCTGGGCCCCGGCTGCCCGGCTGATATGTTGCCCAACCCGCCACAGATATGCCCTCAGACAAGTCATCTTCTGCTTTTCGTTTCTTTTCAGAGAACTTTTTTTCCCAACACAGGAAACTACGTAGCTCTGGCTGGCCTGGAACTCATTATTATGCAGACGAGGCTCCTCGGAGCCTCCTGCCGTCACCACCCAAAGCTGGCGTTACAGATGTGTGCCACCATGTTCAACTCCAACATGCATGTGTGTGTGTGCGTGTGTGCGTGTGTGTGTGTGCGCGCGCGCGCAAGTGCCTGTGGAAGCCTGAGGGCGATATTAGGAGTCATCCTGGATTGCTCAACACACTGGGATTCTTTTTCTGGCTGCATGAGTTTCTCATTGATCTGACCAACAGGTCGACTCATCTGTCCCTGCTAATTCCCAGTTTTCAGGGTTTCTTCCTGATTGGTTTGGATCGTGTCTTTGGTTACTTTGGTTCCAGAGTAAACACTGCCCACAGGGAGACCAAGGTCAGCCACAGGGTCTCACTTACAGTCTCGCTTGCTTTTCACACCCTCATCGTCTGCTAGCCCATGGGGACTCACTGGGTCGCGTGGGGTTTACCTTCCCCTGGTTCTCTAGGACATCGGAAGCACGTGTGGATCTGCCACATGGGAATGTACTATGCTTGGTCGTGTGATATCAGGCAGGGAGACCCTTGCTGCTCCCCATGTCTCGTGGGGCAGCATCTTGAGAAGTTCTGAATTTTCTGGTTCTGATGTCTGGAATAACAACAGAAGCCAGTAGGAACGTTGCTGCATGGTCCCGGTATACCTGTGGCAGAGACGTTGAGCCGTGCCCTTTGTGAGGCACGTGCGACTTGGCCCCTTGGCCGCACCCCTTCCCTCAGGAGCAACAGGCTGCTCCAGCTGAAGGTGTTGCTTTCTCTAACTCCAGTGTGAAATGGAATCTCTCTTGGGTTGCTGGAATTCACGCCTTTTTTACAGGAATGAGCTGTGAGACCCTTTTCATGGGTCAAGTGGCATGTTGCAACTTTCATTTGCAAATTGTTTTTCCTTGTCTTTTGTGCATTTTACTGAAGGCTGCTGGTTCTCCGGAGCGGCAGAGTTGTTACCAAAAAATGCAAATAACAAACTCATAATGCTTTAAGAAGGTTTTCCATTGTGTTGGGCAGCACTCGCAGCCCCCCTGAGATGCCTACTGGGTGAGGTATTTGGCCGAGGGAACTCACCCTCCTTTGCTTCTCTGCTTGTGACTTCGGGTAGCAACTAGAAAGGCCTCCTGTGTCTCGGATGTGCAGAGCCATTGCGTGACTCACGTGGCATCCCTCCTAAGGAAGCCATGGGCCAAGCGTGTCTCTGTCCCATGGCTGCCCATCAGCCACAGGACAGCCCCTCACCACAGCTCACTTTATACATCCTCATGGCTGTCCATAAGCCCCTCAGCACATCCGCTTAGCACAGCCCACCTTTGTGCATCCGTACGGCTGTCCATCAGCCCCTCAGCATAGCCCACCTTTGAGTGTCTGTCCCACTCTAATCCTCAGAGCTCCCAGAAGGACCCACTGGTCCTCACCTGCTTGGCCACAGCTCTACGGAGACAGAAGTGACCGCATCTGGCAGGGGAAGTGGGGGGGGGGGTCACCATGGTGTTGCCAGGACACACGGGGCTCAAGGCTCCTGGGACTTCAACGGAGAGAAGCTCCAGGTGGGGTGGATCCCAGCACCAGAGGCCAACACCATCGGGCCCCTGGGCTGTGGGGAGACCTGTCCAGTCTCCAGTCCTGAAATTCTTCCCAAAGGGCCTGGGGGAGGAGGGGAACCCTTGGTGCCTGCCGAGCCGGGCGCCTGCAGCAGGAAGCCCAGGACCAGTGGCCCCAGGCGGGGCGGTGGCTTGGGATGTGTTGGGCCATGCTGTGTGGATCTTACGGACTGGATACATGAGACTGTCCTCCGCAGCGTAGTGAGGGGCCAGGGTGCGAACAGAAGCAGCTGGGCAATGGGCGTTTCCTTCCTCTCCACCTCCCATGTGTCCCCTCTCCCTCCATCTCCTCCCCACCATAGCCTCAGCCCTGTCCCTCCCTTTCCTTTCACCTCTCCCTCCTCTTTCCTTCTCTCCCTGGCTGCACTCCCTAAGTCTTTCTGCAAGCTGTGTCTTTAACAACCTCCTGGGTTTACCCCGCTCACGGGTCACACAACCATCACCCTGTTCTAACTTTAGAACATTTTCATCCACCCCAAAACCACGTCCTGTGAACAGTCCCTCCTGTCCCTCCCAGCCCCAGGCAACCACTAATCTACTTTCTGTCTCTGCAGATTTGCCGACTTGGGACATTTCACAGATGTGAAATCACGCGGTGCGGTCTGACGCCGCTGCTTCTTTCCTGGACGAGTGTTTTCCAGATAGGCCTCGCTCTTTTCGCGGCCAGATGACACTGCCCTGCAGGATGCCACATGAATTTCTCTCTTTAGGCCGCGGGTGGAAGGTTAGGTAGTTTCCTTCAGGACATGGGAGTGAGGCGGCTCTGAGCACCGGGCCCAGCTGCGGTGGGGCTTGTCCAGCTGCTCTGGAGTCTGTGCCAAGGACGGGGGCTTCTGGGTCGCAGCACCTCTCTATTTCTTGGTGCGAGATGCGACTTTTTATGTTCTCATCAGCAAGAGTCAAGTATCCACATTCACACAGCCTTCAATGCTTGGCATGGTGTGGCCATCCTCGGATGTCATAATTTGCTTCTGATGCCAGTTAGTTTGTATCCCTGTGGCCACTGAACCTGGGGATCTCTTCCTCCCCATGGACGGGCAGAGAGTTCTCGTCGGAGAGTCATCTGTTCAGATCTTTGCTTCTTTTCCACACAGGTTATCTTTCCAGTGAGGTACGTCGGGCTCTTCATGTATTCTGAACCTTGTCTCCCATCCTGTGGACTTCCCTTGCACTCGTGTGTGCAAGAACATGCGCATGTGTGGAGATGTACACACACATGTATGTGTGCCTGTGGAGGCCAGAGGTCAGTCAGCTCAGGCGTCTTCCTCAGTTTCTCTCCAACATACTAGCTACAGACAGGTCTCTCACTGGTTCAGCTAGACTGACTGGCCAGCAGCCCAAGGAGACCCCCCATCCCCTACCCCCCTCACCCCTATCTCTACCTCCCTGGTGCTTGGATTACAGGTAGGCACCACACAACCCAACTTTTCCATGTGACACCACTTTACTGATTAAGTCCCCCAGCCCCTCCTTCACAGTTTTAAGTTTGGCAAAGCTGTATCCATTTTCTCTCACTTGTGTTCGTAGCAAGTTATTGTGTCTATTGATCTGTAACCTAAAGTCACAAGGTTTACTTGCATGTTGTAAAATTGTGGTGGTTTAAGTTTGTGCATTGGTTTGTGGTCCACTCTGGCTTGCTGCATGAGCTGGGATCTCCGGGTCCTAAGGATACCAAGTTTGTTCTGCCATTCCACAGATGTGGCAGTCAGGACATTTCCTGCCTTCCTGAATGTTTGCACAGAGATTCTCTTCCTTCCTCCCTCTTCCCTCCCTCCCATCTTTGCTCCCTCCTTCCTTCCTTTCCTCCCTTCCTTCCCTCCCCTTCCTCCTTCCCTCCCCTTCCTCCTTCCCTCCCCTTCCTCCTTCCCTTCCCTTCCCTTCTTTTCCCTTCCTTCCTTTCTTCCTTCTTCCCTTCCTTCCCTCTTTTCTTCCTTCTTTTCTTCCTTCTCCCTTTCCTTCTTTCTTTCCTTCCTTCCCTCTTTCCTTCCTTCCCTTCCTCTCTCTCCTTCCCTCATTTCTTCCTTCCTTTTTTTGTGTGTGCATATGTAAGTGTGCACATGTGCATATAAGTGGGTGTATGTATCAAAGGACACTCACTGTGTGTGTCTATGGAGACCCAAGAGTGACATCAGGAACCATCCTCAATTGCTCTACCTCCTTATTGCTTCGCTCTGGGGTTTCCCAGGTTCTGCCTTCCAGGGCCAGAAGTCCAGGCTGCCACCATTTCCACCAGCCATTTTTATGTGAAATCTGGGATCCCAACTCAGGTCCTTTTTCCTGTTTTGAATTATTTTCTTAGACTAGAGTGTTACGTTAAATAATGAGAAACAACGGATTTCATGATAGCAATCTCCCCAGCTCCTCCCCCCACAATCATGGATAATATTTTTTCTTAAATTTGCTTCCACGGTGACATTTTTCATTACTCTGATTCTATGACTACTTTCTGATAGCCTTCTACATAGTTCCTAAAGTATGGCTTCTCTTTATGGGGAGAAGAACCATCAAATGGCCCCCAGACATACAGCCCACACAGCACAGTGCCACTGACTTCACCGCACTAGGCCTACTTGAGACAGGGCCCAGCACCATGGTGCCATGAGTGAGGGGGATCATGGTGCCTCCCAGAGGATAATTGGTGGTCACTACTGGCCAGAGGAAGGGTCTCTCGAAGCAGTGGTCACCTGTGTCCACAGCCAGGCGGCAGAGCGACATGTACTCTCCTGCTCAGCTGACTTTCTGTCTTCTATCAGAATCTCGGGGAAGGATGCTGTGCACAGTGAAAGTTCTTCCTGCCTCCGTTAGCCTCAGATAATCCCCAGAGCCATGCCCCAGGGCTGCCTCCCCAGTGGTTCTGGATCTCATCAGGTTGACAGGGAGGCCAAAGTCACACACCAGCACCTTCGTCTCAGGTAGATAGCTTGTTTAGAAATAGTTAGAAATAATGATGTGCTCTTCTTTTCAACACATATTTTTAAATCTCCTGTATGGAACATTTTGTACGGGGGGGAGGAGGCAGTACGCTGGTTTGACCACTGGGTGCCTGTGATAAATGCCATGTTGAGCCCTGAGCCCATGAGAATCTGGGCTAAAGACCGAGATATCCCTATGCCCAGAGCCGTTCTCAATGCCTCAGAGAAGCTCAAGTCCTGACCTAAAGATCTCGTCCCGACATTCTGAATTGACCCTAGCAACCATCCCTTTAAATTGGTTTTCATAAGAACACAAACTCTCGATGATAAAACACATCTGCCATCCTCCTGGGTCTCAAGCCCCAGGGAAACACCAGAGACATACAGCTGTTATGAAGGAATCCATCTCCAGCAGCTGGACCACAGGGCTGGGGAAGGGATTTGGATCTGCAGCTTCCCGTGACCACAGAGCACAGAGGACACGCAGCTGCCCCAGGCGGCTCAGATGGCGTGTGCATGCTCCTCCTGTCCCCAGTGTTGGCCCCTCTGCCCACTCATCAGACTGTCACTTCCAACGGAGTCAGCAGGGAGAAGGTGGGCCAGGCACCCTGGCAACCCCAGATACTCCAGTGTATGAACACACAAACAGTGCACATATGTATGTACGCACACAAACACACATACACACACACATATATACATACCTACACACACATGCACACATACACATTAATACACATGTGCATACACATACATACACATGTGTACATACACACATACATACAGATACACACACATACACATGCACACACATACATAAACACACAGATATACACACATACACATACATACACACTTAGGCTACAGGGCAAAGACACACATTCCCTTTTAGTTTTGAAACTTGCTAGATGTGCCCCATGCCTGTTCCCACTTTTTAACCTGCTCCGTACTTGCCAACAATCCTACTACCATCACTGCCCTGCATCTATGTTGTGGGCCTGGCTGTCCACTTGGCCCCCAGAAACAGAGCAGCTCACACACCCCAGTAAGACCGAGGACCTCCTCGCTCCTCTTATAGGGTCTTGAGATTCAGAATCAACACAATCAGCCTGACCTGCACCCCAGACCTAACGCCCTCTCTGCCCTGTGGAAGTTCACGAGGCACTTTGACTTCCTGTCTCATAGCTTTGCTCAGACCAGCCTTAGACCTGCCAGCTCGATCCCAGAACAATCCAGATGCTGTATCAAAGTAATGTGATCACACGGTGTCGGACCACGCTGGCCAGGAGTCTCCCTACCAGATAGCAGCAGATCCTGGGGGTCTGTGCACACCCCCAGCCTGCCCCATGCAATGGCATCGTTTGTCTCCCCCATGGCCTAAGGTTTGGTCTGCAGCGCCCTGGCTCCCAGGCCCCTGCCTCTTGCTGCCTCTTGCCCTGGGGCTCCAGCTCACAGGCCCTTGTGTGTTTCGGGGCGTCCCCTGCACTGTCTCTGTCGACGCCCTCCTCACTTCTTCCTGGTTCCCTTCAACTTCACTCCACAGGGTCTTGGGGGCTGTGCCTGAGAGGCCTGTGAGTGTTAGCACCTCCAACATAGACCAGGGGGGTCCCGCACTGCTAGGGAGGGGGGTCCTGCACTGCTAGGGAGCAACCAAGGAGCAGGGGGATTGAGGCAAGGAGTGAAAGCAAGAGTAAGACCAGACCCCAGCCAGCTGCCACGTGATGGCAAGAAGAGCCACCCGTGGTCTCGCAGCAGGCTCTCCTGAAGGGAGAAGCACGTGCTGGTGGCCCCTGGGGTCTGGTGCAGGCCCTTCCCCCGCGGCACAGCTCTGGGCCCAGCAAACCTGCACCCAGAGAGCACTGTCCTAGCCGGGAGTCACCTCGGCGCATCCGTGTGGCGCTCTCAGAATCTGAAGGGAGCATCTGCAGCTGGGCCCAGCAAGTGGCCAATAGCCTCAGGATGTGGGGTTCAGAGCAGGGGTTCAAAAACGCCTTCCCATAGCTATGGGTCTCTGGTGCAGCGTTTTGGTTCTTGAAGCGTGAACCAGCTTGAATGTGCCAATAAAATGTCACTTTCAAACAGGCCTTACATAGAGGCTCCGACGGTGGAAGAAGGCTGGCCACCAGCCCCGGCTCCCTTTCCTGGTCATTTCTTTACACGTGACCCTCTTGCTACTTTACAGACTTGGTTGACTCTGTGGACTGTGGACCTTCCTCAGGTGAACAGACTCCGAGAACTAGTCAGGTGGGACAGGTGTGCCTCAGTACCAGGTCAGCCCACAGGTCCCCGTGGCTGGACTCACAGGATGCTTGGGCCATCGCTGAGACGAGACGGAGTGTGCGCTGCTTCACACCACCAGGGACCAGGCCTCGCCATCTCAACAGAGGACTGCAGGGTCACCAAGGAAACAGGACAGTTACATGGTCAAGGTCCCGTGCGCCTCCCGAGCGCAGAGCCCCAGGAACAGCAAATGCACAGCTGTCAGCAGTCATCTTACCTCCCTGGTCTGGGGCGGGTGGGAGGATGGGTGTCCTTCAGTGTGCCAGGCACAGGAGGAGCACCCGCCAGGGAGTGCTACCTGCTCTCTTGGAGCAGAAGCTGCTGTCCCATCTTCACGCCCTCGACAGGCCTCAGCCTGATCCGCTGCTAGCTGAGAAGCAGGTGTGCAGCAGGGAGAATTCCTGTCTGCCCCAGAAGCACCCCCCAGCTTCACCATACCCTACTGTGGCCAAGGAGAGAGGAGCCATTCCCTGACCTGTGGGCAGAGCCCACCAGCATATCCCCCGGGGCAGAAGCCAGAGGACACAAGAAGAGGAGGAACAACTCAGCAGGGGAAGAAGCCGAGGTCTGCAGCGTGGGGGCTGGGCTTCAACGGTGGGCTCCACAGACCTCCTCTGGGGGGCCCTGCCCCCAGCCCTGCCCCTCACCAGAGCTGCCCCTGTGCCCCATGAGATTGGTGGGAACCAGCAGTCTCCGGCCTCAGCTCACCTGTCTGTCTTCTGAAGTAGAAAATTCCAGAAAGCATCCAGCCAGACCAGACATTGCCATTGTCTGGTGGCATCAACAAGGGCAGATGCACGTCTACAGGTTCTACAGACGTTTAGGGCGCGGATTGAGCCCAAGTGGCATCGGAGGTCTGTCTTGCTGTGGGAGCCATTCTGCAGAGACAGCTATTGCTGGGGGCTCCCCCGAACTGGCCTCAGCTATTTTCCTGAGCCCCTTTGTCTATCCTTTTTGAGACACAGAGACTCTTCGGCACACGCCCTAGGAACGCCTCTCTCTGGGCCTTCTAAGGGGGAGTCTAGGCCTGTTGCCCACAGGACAGCCCAGCGGCCCTCTACCCCAAAACCACTGTTGGCAGTGGTGAGAAGCCCCGCAGGAGCACTGCTGGACTGGGTGCTGAGCCTGGGGTCTAGTCTACTGCAGCCGGGACACCCGCCAGCCTCCCCAAGCCAGGGCAAAGCAGAGCGAGCTCTCCTGCCCCCGGGTGTTTCCCTGAGGATAGGCCAGAGCTCCTAGGAGGGCCTGCGCAGAGCCTGTAGCTCCCGGGAGAGGGCACTGCATACAGCCCAAGGTCTAGAGCGCCTGGAAGCCCTTGCGCAGAGCCCAGGGCCCAGGACCAGGGTGTGGCCTGTCCTCTCCCTCCCCACTTCTGATTGGATCTCCAAGGGCAGCATAGTGCTTCGCCCTCCTAGCTGCTTGCAGCAGCCACAGACCCACAAGGAAACTGTCCTTGGAGGCAGGTAGGAGATGGACCTGAGATGAGGTTCCCGGGAATCAGTCCCTAGGGGACAGGTCACCTGCACGTCCTCTCTTGCTCTTCCTTCCTGTCCCAGGTCAGCATCCCATGCCACTCACTAACCTGAGCCGGCAGGGGCAGGGTTGGTAACTGAGAGAAGGTTTGCAAGATGAAGAGGCAGGCCTGCCATGTCCACCACCCGCCCCAGGTGTCTTCTTTCTGTAGCCATAGCACCCAGAACACACCCCACAGCCCCACCCACATCAACTCACAGGTCCTGTTTCTAAGCCAGCGGTCTAGCAACAGAACACTCCTGCTCCTCTCCCCAAAACCAGGGTTGCCCTGAGTTCTTCCTGGATGTATCTCTGGGGTGATTCAACCCTCAGCCTCGAGAGACAGCTTGGCCGGAGAACATGACTCGTGCCGGGGTGTCCTTGATGTCATCGGAGTAACCTGAGTGAACTGTGAGCTGAGCCCTTTGTTTTCTATGAGGGGCATCACCCCATCTCAAATCCCAGTGACCATCCACACAGAGAACCAATGCCTCTTGAGGTGGTGGCGTGAGTGGTGGTCCTAAGAGAGAGAGCCTTCTGCCCGCTGCGTTCAGGGTACAGTGTGTGAGGGGTGGCGGTGGAGAGGTCCTGGGCTACATTCCCATGGAGCCCTGACTCACTGCCCCTGGTGGGTAAGTCCCCACCTACAAGTCTACTGTTGCAGCGTCTCAGACAGACAGTCCAGTCACAAGGGGACAGGGTGATCCAGCCTAGGGTCACAGAGCAACTGTGACGATCCATGACTCAGCCTGGGCTTTGTACACATGTGACCTTTCAGAATCAGCTGGGACAAGTAGGTGGGCAGGACCATGGCTCATGGGCCACAGCTACCCTGTGGGTAGTGCAGGCATCTATCCTGTGCCAAGTCCTTTCAGCTGCATCTAGATTAGTTTGGTGGAACGGTGCCTGCCACCAGTGCATAGACGCTTCCAAAGGAGAGGAGGCAGACACGCCATCCTACCACTCCCCAGGGCCATCTAGTCAAGGTGACCCTGAATTCTCCAGGGGCCACTGTCTGCTGGGAACAGGGTCTGGCCACCAGCCCCTTCCATGTTGTCATTACCTCTAGTCACCATAATTATTTTAATTAAGAAGATAAGAACCAGCTCGTGAAAGACTTAATGGTAATTAGCAGCTAACAGCTCTCAGATGAGTCAAATGGCCGAGTGGGTGCCGGTTCACACGTCCCTGTTCCGATACCAGAGAAATTGACATTCACAAAACATGGGTGGGCCGTGGCTGCTGAGCTAGCAAGAAGCCACATCTCGCAGGCCCGGGAGGTGGTGGGGTCCCCGTCCTTCACCAACAGTGAAGTGGAAGACATTATCTGAGCCCTCAATGCCCCCCAGGCCAGCACCGCCGTCGTCACCTGTACCATCACTGGACGCTGAGCCCAGAGAGCAGTGCACGTCGGGCGGACCGCTGCTGCTTTTGGGGTGGCCTTGGCAGCCTGTGAACATGGCCTGCCTTGCCTTGGGGTTTTTGCTGTACGCAGGGTGTGCCCGGCGTGGCAAAGAGCTCCAGGGTCCCAGGCAGGATGCACAGGACCTAGTGAGACGCAGCCTTGACTCTGGTGCTCTTGTGGGAGCCCATGAAAAGGAGATTGAACCCTTGGAGCCAAACGAAACCCCAGCAGGGACAAGATGGCAGCCCCCAGGCTGTGGAGCTGGGAATAGGTGGGCCGCAGGGCCCTGGAACAGAGCCCGTCTCCTGGACAGAGCCAGGCCTGAGGGAGGCGGGGCTGAGCCGTGAAAGATGCAGCAGAAGCTGTGGGAACCGTTCATGTTTGGGAACCACTCACGCATTGGACTGGCAGCAGCGTCTGAGCCTGGGCTCAGCAGGCCCTGGGCCACTGTCACATGACCTCACTGCAGGCTGCAGAGCAGACCCTCAGAGTGAAGGGGACTGGCAGGGTCTTTCCCTGACTGGGCCGGACACTCAGTGGCCAAAGGGCGCTGGAACCAACAGACAGATCTGAGGCTCTGGGATGAGGACCCCCTCTGTCCATGTGGGACTCTGAGAGTCTTTTTCACTGTCCTCTCACTTCCTCCCTCAGCAACTGGGCAGGTGCTGTGTGGCTGGGCTAGGCCTGGCCCTTGTGTTGGTGGACGCCAGATGCCCATGGCCTCCAGGGGAGGGAGCCCCTTCCCCTCCCCTGTTTCTGATGGCTCCAGCCAGCTTGTGGGGGGTTTCTCTCTGGTGGTCTCCACATGGGATTCTTTCCATGTGTCTCAAGTCTCTTCTTCATCTTGTGGCACGAGCTTCACTCCAAGAGAAACCCTGATGGTCACGTGAGCCACCCGCTGATGCCCCTGTCTGTGTGGAGCAGACAGGGCTCACCTGCAGTAGCCAGCGCTCACAGAACCCCCCTCCCCACACAGAACCAGTTCCCAAGCTCCCCAGGACCTCCGTAGGGTTGCCCTGGTCAGAGCAGAGCTGGCCCATCGTTCCTCAGGCTGAGGAGGTAAAATGAGTCTCTTTTACAGACTCCTCCAGACCTCAAACCAGGACGCCTCCATTTACTGCAAATGAACTTAGCCAGAGATTTAAAAGGAATTGATTCTAGCTGAACGCTCTCTGAACGCTCGCTGCTCGCGTGAAGGGAAAGCGGCTGATGCCATCTGGTTGCCCTTTGCTGAACCTGATCTAATTTCCGGCCCATGCCGGCTCCTCAAGGGAAGACCAGATCTTCTAATCATCTGCTGAGCGAGCCAGGGCTTGGGACTCTGGAAGAAATGGAATTCCTTTCCTGCTCTCGTCCCGCGTCTCCCGCGGAGCCAGCATGCCCCTGAACTGAAGGCAGAGGTTGGATTCCGCAGAAGCACAGAAGAGTTGCTAGCCCCCCACGGAGAGTGGTGCCTGATGCCCACTTGGGTCATGTCCGGTGCTTGAGGGACCCTTGGGCTGGGATCCGAGTAGCACGGCCTTGGAAGGTCAATTCCAACAGGACGTAGAGTCAGAAGCATAGGGACCACCCAGAGGTCAACTTGCTACTTCATACCGAGAAGGGCGACAGATGAGGACACGCAACCCCAGCATCGTGTCTGGAGAGGCACGTGTGGGTTCGCCTCCCTTTGCCCTGTGCCCAAGCTGGCCCTGGTGCTCGGGGAGGGCTGGCCCTGCAACTCCCAGAACTGTGACCAGCCTTCTGCTCCAGCTGCTGCCTCATTACATGATCCGCATGTGCCAGGGAAGTCCTGTCCCCCACCTCACACTGCCGCAGCTGCGAATCTGCTCCCCTGACAGCAGAGGTCTTCTGGAATCATCTGCAGCTTTCCCCATGCGGGAAGCAGAGGACAGTCTCTCCAGGAGGCCATCTGCCCGCCCTGGCCGCAGCCCTGCAGAGCCAGCCTCGCGTCATTGTGGCACCCGCCAGCCTCTTGTCCCTGCTCCAGCGCCCCTGCGCTTTGTTTGCCCTTGGGGCATCTTTCTTGAAACTGCCCCTCTGCCTTCACCCCACTAGCTGTCTTGGTTCCCCATCAGCTACCTCTGCCCATGACCCCAGCAGGTCCCTGAGGGCCGAGAGCAGCCTTCCCTGGGCCGATGCAGCCTCTGCCCTCTGCTCCTCCTGCTCAGCCCCAGCTAAGAACCCCCCTGTTCCCTCTGCTCCCAGCTTCTGGATTTAGAAAGTTGACTTTGGAAATGACTGAAAACTGAAAAACATTTAATTCAAATCTTCAAGTTTCATGTTATCTGGAGTCTAGAACCATAAAATATCAGGCTCGAAGGTTCTGTCTGCCCAAAATGCACAGCGTGTACTCGTGCCGTGGAACGTGAGAATAGATGGTGTTATGAAAACTCAATCTGGGTTCAGAAAGGGGATGCCACTTCCCCAATGACACACTGGGGAAGCCTGACTGGGGTGGGACACACTGACAGTCTTAAATCCCTAGCTGCCACTGCCCCAGGCTGTCCCAGTGTCCCCCGCCTCAACTGGACCACGATGGCACCCCACTTTCTAATCTTCCCAGTTTCCAGAGAAGCAAGACAGAGGCGGTGTTGCCGGGAAATTCAAACCTGACCCATTAGGAAGGTTTGTTGGAAACATGCAAGGCTTGGCAGATGGTGACTTCAGTTTCCACCAGGGCTGAGCCGCGCATACCTGAAGTCTCAGACCTTCCCTCTGATTGTGTTTACAGCAAGCTCCTTCCCCAGATCAAAGCTGTGGAGCTGGACAGGCCTCTTTGAAGTTTTCCAGGGACTCGGCCAGGCAGGTCCCAGCAGCCACAGGGGAATAAAGGGGCTGGGGAGTCTTAGCCTCAAAGCAGGGCTTTCACCTTTGGAAAGATTCTCCCTGGGGCCTTGCCGGGCCCTGGCATGTCCACGTGCAATGGCTTCTCAACCTTAGACCAGCAGAGAAGACATGGCCCAGGATGGCCCGATCATCACCAGCCCCAGGCACTGTCTGGCCCCGGGTCCCACGTGAGGCCTTGGCTGGTTAATCTCAGTGTGATGGGGGATTTTGGAGTTCATTCTGTCCCTAGAGCCTGGAACTTCTCAAGGCCACCACGGTGGACGACCAGAGCCTGGGAACGGTCTCGGCCATCTTGCCAACTCAGAGACCCACAGATGACGTCAGAGCTCAGGGGCCACAAACGTAGGGGTCCCTCTGGGCACGAAACCTTCCCTGCTGTGCTGAGATGCCCACAAGGACCACCCACGGAGCTTTCGTCCATGACCGTGCCCCTTGGCTCCGCTGGAAGCAGAGTCTGGACGTGCTCAGCCTGCAGCCAGCAGCCCTCCCCTGCTCCGCCATCGGGATATTCTTGTGCGCAAGTGGCAGAGTGACCCACGAGGTGGAAGAGTGGCCGGCTGTCAACAAGAAACTGACCAGCCTCCTGTCATCTCCAGACAGCCCACCCCGCGTGCCACAACTCTCCTGGGAGCTCACGCCCCCCTGGAGGCAATCTGGGACCCATCATCCCACCTCGCCCGACTTCAAGGCACACTTCTGTCTGGCTCACCCGCCTCCCACACACCCAGCGGTCCCTCAGGTTTGAAAGCCAAAGAACCTAGAAATAGCCTGTGGCCCGCTCTGAATGCCATCCGTCCTCAGGCTGGCGTCAAAGGCTCAGGGACTCGGTACTCAAGGCTCATGCTGGCCTATTTTCAAGCAAGCGTCTAATGAACTCACCCCTGCCTCTCCCTTGCTGCTCCCCACCTCCCTCCCCCACCCCGTGAAATCTATTTTAAAAGATCATACTTTTCTTTACATCCACCTCTGAAATGTGCTACAGGAAAGAACTAGAACATAAACACACGAAGAGAGCGGAGGGGGGTAGAGGGAGATGAAGAGAGAGTGAGAAGGGGGTGAGGAGGGATGAGGAGTGGGGTGAAGAAGGGTAAAGTAGGAGCCACAGAACATTTGCATGCAGCCCCTGGTAGACCCCCCACTAGTTCCAGCCCCAGCTCAGGCCCCCCCACACATATACACACTAGCAGACAAGAGCCGAAGTGTGGGAACCAGACCCGCCTGTCTCCACCTGACCTCCTCCGTACCTGGGCGGGCACCTGCGCAGGACTTGGGGGGGAGTCTAGTGCGCTGCTTTTGCCCAACCCAGGGGAGGCGGGTGGAGCACTCAGCTTTCCACTCATGTTCCCTGTTAACCTAAGCACAGTCCATCCACAGCCCCCATCTTCCCCACAAGAGCAGATCCCACCCTCTCACCTGGCCTGTCCTCAAGGGCTGTGAGAACCCACAAATCAGGAAATTAGCCTGGGCTGCAGCCCATGCAGCTCCAGATGGTTCAAGACAAAGGGGACAATGGGAGAGGCCAGGGCTCTCAAGGAAGCTGTGTGTCCTCTGTCCTTAGCCGCTGTCCTTGTCTCCGTCCTCCATCCTCTGTCCTTATCCTGCCCTCTGTCCTCGTCTCCCATCCTCTGTCCTTATCCTTTGTCCTCTGTCAGCAAGCCACCGGTACTTCCAAGTCCCAGACTCTGTGAGTGTCCTGAACGTTACAGGACTGGCCTGAACCGCATGTTTCTAACGCTCATGGAAGTCTGGCGAGCAGCCCCTTGGTAAAGGACAGGAGTCTTCAGAAAAGCAGGGAAGCCCAGAGTGTCGGGGAAAGCATGTTTAGGCTTTAGAAAAAGAGAGAGAAAGGGAAGAACAATGTTTACCTTTTGAGTTTAGAACTCATAGTCTTCCTAGTAGTACCCCACTGTGAAGCCCCCCATGCATCTGCAAGTCATGGGCAGCTGGGGATCAGGCTTTTCTTTACATCCACCTTCAAAAGGTGCTGCAGGAGAGAAATGGAGCATAGACATGGGGAGGGAGAGGAAAGCCGCTGAAGTAGGTGAAGGGGCGAGGAGGTGAGGAGTGAAGTGGAGGAGGCAGAAGGAGAGGGGCTTCCAGGAGGGACAAGCCCAAGATCTCGTTAAGGGGTGCTTTTTCATCTGATCTCCTTAGGTGAATCAGTTTCCGGGGTGGCCTCCTGGTCAGGTGATTGACAAGCCAGGGAGGACTGGCATAGTAGGTATGCACATAGTAGGCAAGCTCGAATCTTTGGGGCTGATCAGAAGTCCTGTGTCCACCAGAGCCGAGGAGACCTCAGATTCCATTCTAGTATGTTGCCAGGAAGCAGGAGGTGGGTCCATCCTCAGTGATCTCCAAGCTTGCAGACCTTAGTCCTAACGAGAGGGTCTCGGGAGGCTTTGGAGCAGCGCTTCAGCAGTAGGTGATCCAGCCCTGGGCCCCAACTGTGCTCAGAGCCCGAGAGAACTACTGGCTGACTGTGGGGGCCGAGAGCGTGTCCTGGGGGGTGGGGGCAATGTGTCTGCTGGGTTCTCTTTTCCTGCGCAAGCCACACCACTCCACAGGTCTCTTCCTTGGGCTGGTCCTGGGCTGTGACCCTGCACCCTAAGCAGCTGCATCTGTGATGCCCCATGAGGGACCCCTCACCCGAGACTCCTGAAAGACAGATACACAGGTCAGGAGAGTCCCTGACTAAACTTTTCCACCTCTGTTGAGAAAAGTCTGGGCTAGTATAGAGAGAAGGGGAAAGGGAGGAAAGGAGAGGGAAAGGGAGGAGGGAAAAGGGAGAAGGGAGGGAGAGGTAAAGAATAAGAGGAAGACATGAAAGGAGAGAGGCGGGCAGAAAGGGAGGAAGGGAAAGAAAAATGAGGGGAAGAGAAAGGAGGAAGGGGAAGGGAGGGAGGCAGGAGAGGGAAAGGAGAAGGGAAAGGAGGAAGGGAAGAAGAAAACAGAAGGGAAAGGGGAAGGCCAGAAAAAGGAGGAGGGGAAGAGAAGGGAAGAGGGAAGGGAAGGAGGGAAAGCATGAAGCTGGCCAGCCAGGCTCCTAACCTAACAACAGGCGTGACCTCTCAAGGCCAAGGCCCACACAGGCCCTTTCTGGGAACCGGAGACTCACTCTATTTTTGCTCTCTGACAACACGGCCTGTGACTTATCTCTGACACAGAGGCGGCTTTGTGTCCCACTCCGCAGCCCCAGCCCCCCAACCCCCCAGCCCCAACTCAAGACAAACGTGGGGCACTTGAGGAACCTCAACCTACCCACAATGCCCTGCTATGTGCTTACAGTCAGCTCCTCCCAGGAAGCTGGGGGTGGAGCCAACCAACCTGGCCCAGCCCAGCACCCAGTTGCTTACTCAAACCCCGGAGGGCTCTTGCAGCTTCAGGCTCCACAAACCTATGTTTATTAGGGGCCTTCAGACTTCTCCAGCCCCTCTCGGACTTTGAGGGACACACTTGCCTCAACAAAGTCCTTCCAGCACTAGGAAAGTCCCGTCTCTCCGAAGGCCTGGGTAGGAGATCTGACAGATAATAAGAGGGGAGTTCCACACTTGGGACTCCTATAACACATAGCCTGCTGGAGGCCCCAAGGAGCCCAGGAGAAGGTAACTGAGCTGCACCCATGACCGGGTGGGGCTGTACGGTGGTTCTCAGTGACCCTCTTGAGGTGGAGACCCTCAAGAGCTGACCGCAGTCCAAGCTGCCTTGTGCCTTGTGGGAGATGATTAGGCTGGTCCTGGGACTCCCCTGTCCAGTACCGAAGTGCTGTCCCCCCGAGCGACACCTGCCACTGCCCCTGGGCAGCGTGGACCCAGCAGCCTTGACTTGCGGGGGGAGGGGAGGCCTTACAGTGTAGACCCAGCAGCCTGGACTCGCTGGGGTGTGGTGCTGTGCCTATCAGATGCCATCCTATGCTCATGTGAGATGCCTGAAAGGGGCATCTTACCCACGCAGCTCTTTGAAACACTGTTGTGTCTTTTTCTGGACATGGCTTTCATTTCTCTCGTAAGTCTGGAGCAATAGAAGCACTGGGTCCCTCGTGGAAGAACATTTTAGCCCTATAACAATAGACCCAGGGGGCCCTCTGTGACCCCCTTTTTTTCTTAGGTTTTCCTCTTCAGCTTGAACTGTTCTGGGAGCCCATCGCTGCCGCTGATGATTCATGTGAACTGCAGTGCCCTCCTGCCTGACTTCTGCTGCCCCCTGGGCCAGCGGCCCACTCGACCCACCTTCCCTCCATCTTTGTCAGGTTGCGTTCTGGAGTCTTCCACGCTGCTGGTTGTGCTTGTTCAGAGTTTGTTGACGCCGTCTTTAGGAAATGGAGTCCAGAGCAAGTTGTGTTACGCTCTTGGCTGCAGCCCTCTTGCTTCTGTGGAAAGAGGTGTCCAGGCCAGAGCCAGCCGCGCAGGGCAGTGCTCGAAGGAGCCGGTTGCTGCTGAAGGCTGCTGGTCTTCTATGTCTGTCCCCTCCTGTGCCTCTTTCTGAGCTTCATTCCTCAAGGTCAGCGGTAATCTGGTACTCTGAGTACAGTGGCATCTTCTGACGGTCACTGGGCACCACTTGGTCTTGCCATCTCCAGCTCATGGGCCTGGAGCCACCAGAGCAGCAAGGCCTGCCTTGGGGGTCTGAGCCGCACATGTGCAATGGGCCTGGGGTTGCATGGGCCGGAGCGCAACCCTGGGCAAGTGGCCTTGGGGTTCCCACCAGACATGGACAGCTCCCTCTTGTGCCCCCTCGACTCCTCCAGAGCCTCCATCTCCCCAGCGGGCCCAATGACTCCTCCCTAGCCGGTTGGTCTCCGGCTGAAGAGCCTGAAGTGACCAGGTGGTTCTACTCTCCTAAGTCCACTGTGCCTGGAGTCTATGAAGGACTCTAGAAAAATGGGCAGAAATGAGGGACTCCACTTGCAACACTGGTTTTTCTCCTGCTTCCCAGAAAACTGAGAGAAGAGAAAGGTCTTGGTGGGACAGAGACCCCTGCTGAGAATCAGAAGCAGGAGGGAGGACTACTCCAAAAGAGTATCCAAGCAGGAGGACTCGGGGCCTTCAGCGCGAGGCGCGTCAGGTGGCTCCAGCGTCTGAGCTGGGCAGGGGCTTTGCTCACATCTGACAGCTGGAGAAGCCCTTCAGCCCTCAGGTGGGCAAAGCTTGGGTGGAGGCTGAAGCTTAGGGCTTCTCGGGTAGCCATGGTCCAGGGAAGGTGGCACTGTGGTCTCGGGACACTGAGTGCACAGGAAAAGTGGACAGCGACTCAGACTCCCGTGTACTTTACCTGAGCATCAGCAACCTCTGTGCGTATTGCCACTGCAAAAATGCAGCTGCAGAAGTCGGCTCATAAAATAACTCAGGAAGATGTGAGGCGTGAGTTCAAGGGCAGGGAGATCACACATGCGTCTTTATGCCAGAGTGAGAAAGTATTACGGAGACCTTGCAGTGGTTGCAGAGAAGCAGGTTTAAAATCTTGAGGTAGCTGGGGGCTGGAGAGATGGCCCAGGAGTTAAGCCTTTGCCTCGCATGAAGAAGGACTTAAGTTCAGATCCTGAATCCATGTAAAAATGCAGGACAGAAACGGCACAGCCTGAACTTCTAGCCCTGGAAGCCAAAACCTGGGAAACCCCAGATGAAAGCCAAATGGTGATAGTGTAATTCAGGTTGATTCCCAAAGTTACCCAAAGTCATCCATGAACCTCCACAGGTACACACTCAAGTGTCTTCTATTACAGACAGACGGATAGATGCGTGCGTACACACACACACACACACATACACACACACACACACACACACACACACACACACACACACACAAAGTCTTAAGTGCCAGGCGGAAGCGGGGGCGGCCTGGGTTTCTGGTCCTGGTAAGGTGGAGCCTGTGAATCCCCGGGCAGAGTAAACAAGGAGGAGGTGGAGGTGGTCCATGGTGGTTCCCGTGGTTCTACACACACACACACACATACACACACACAATTGAATAAAAAAAAAACTATATTTAAAAAAAAAGTCTTAAGGTAATCACTGGTGCAATAAACTCAGAAGAGAACCCGAGATACATAACAGAAGGAAAGAAGCGATGGTGGGAGCAGGGACGCTTGGAGATGCTGCAGGAGATGACAGCCGCAGCACCCGATGGGAGGACACGGGCATGTGGCACAGAAGAGACGGCAGGGGCCCAGCAAGCGACAGGCAGCACCGTAGTTCTCTGGAGGCCCCTCCCCATGACGGGCACGCACTGGAACCAGCTAGAAGCAGCAGGCAAGATGATCAAAAACAGGGATAGAGGCACAACTAGGTGGCGTGTAAGGGACTTCAAAAGGTTTCTCTGAACTAAAAATACCACTCGGCACACAACCAGCTCTCACTAGTACCAAACGCTGACTCACAGTGATCTTCCAGAAGATCTCACAGCTGCGACTCACACAGCCATCCCCGCGTAGCAACAGAGCAAATTGCGCTTTCGAAGCTTCCTGGCCTGAGGGATGCCAGGCTCCCTGTCACGTGGTCCCAGCCAACCCTGAGCACGTGGCCAGCAACATGGCAGGAGTGAGGAAGCAGCAGGAGGGGGGAGGCTGACAGCTGCATCGACAGGCTTAATGCACGTGCCCGCGCCCCACGCACAGCAGGTGGGCTGTCCCGAACCCTGAGAGTCTACAAGACAGCTGTGAGAGTTGACTTGGGCATTAAAACAAACCTCAGACTAGAAAGGGAGGAGGAGATGGAGAGCAAGGAGGGGGGAAGGGGGGAGGGAAAGAGAAGGAAGAAGAAAGAGAAAGGAAGAAAAGAAAGAAAGAAGGGAGGGAGAGAGGGAGAGAGGGAGGGAGGGAGAGAGGGAGGGAGGGAGGGAGGGAGGGAGAGAGGGAGGGAGGGAGGGAGGGAGGAGAAAGAAAGAAAGATGGGAAGAGAAATAAAGGACATCTTCAAATTAAGTACTGTAGAGAATGTTGACCTACCATAGACCAGGTTTCTGACTACAATGAAGTAAGTTAACACTGATCACTAACAAGGGAAATATTGATTCATTTTGGAGTATTTGAAAACTTTCTTCACTTGTTTCTCAAAGAAGTAATGAAAGATTGTGACAACTGACAAAGTCATCATGGCCCTAATGTAATACTTTTGAGATTTGAAAGCAAATTCACACCTTTGATCAGCAGGAAGAGGGGAGCAAAAATAGGCAGCAGGACACGTAGAAACCATGGAATAAATGTGAGCGGAAGCCTGGCAGAGGCCCGGCTGCCGGCTGCGTGAAGGAGAGGGCAGAGCCCACGCAGACTCGAGGTCAGAGGCCGGGGACCACAGAGATGGCGACAGCAGCAGCCTTGTACGCAAGGAAGGCGGGAGCATGGACAGCGTCTCCAGAGGCCAAATGGCTTTCTAAGAAAACCTGAATTACCAGCAATCACTGCTGGGGAAATTAGAAACTCGTAACGACCTGTAATCTTTTGAAAACTAGCTATTTTCCAGCTCACCTCAGGACTCCAGAGCAAGTCACAAATAGGTCTGTGATTTCCATCAACACCACTCTCGGAATTCCACCCTCTGACAAGCCGTAACCGTCCCTTGAGCAGGGGGCGTCTGTCACTGTCACCATAGCTCACTCTCGGACAGCTCCCAGAGCTCTGAGCGCGCCCCTCTGCCCACCTCACCTCCTGTCTGCACAGGTTTGAGAGGGGGTCAGGTGTGTCCACACATGACAGGTAAGACCCAAGCAGAAACCCTTTGCATCTGGCTTCTGGAGAAATTTTTCATTTTCCAAACAAGAAATGACCTTCTTTTACTCTTCATTTCTTTCTCTGCTTCTTCATTCCTGGAAGGCAGGAATGATGTCTGGCAGTGTGGCAGTCACATAGTGACAGGAGGGCAATGGGCTGATGCTGGATCCGAGTGGGCAATAGCACCCCAGGCTGTGCTATTGCCCACTGTGCTGAACACACGGTTCCCAGCCCCTGCTACTGCTGCGCAAGGTGGGGGGACTTCCAGGAGGGGCCCAGTCCCTTCCATTCTCTCGGAGTCTTGTCCGTCATTCCTTGAACTTGTCTGCACACCCTTCTGATCATATCTGATGGAAACCATCCAGGTTACTCTGCACACTGCTGTCCTGTGACTAAACGACCTGATGGGCAGTAAAAGGATTATTCTTGGTTTATGATTGTCCAGTTACAGGTTGGCAGGAGCGATCACATCAACATCAAGGGCCGAGGGCATTGGCCACACTTGTCCACAGGACTGCTGAGAGGGACAACCCGCACTTGCCACACAGCATGTCTGGCCACATATATTGAAAAATACCAACTTCCTTAACCAGCTCCCTCCATCTTACTCACTTGTCTGGGAGTTGCTCCCAGCCGCCGCGGTCCAGGCTTTCCCTGTTAAATAGACAACCTTCTGCAGACTTGCTCAGGGATTAACTCGACTGAATAAATCCTTACAAATGTGCCCAGAGCTTGAGTGACAACTATCAAGCTGATGTTTGTATCTGACTGTGACAGAAACCTTTCCTTCCCTCCAGTTATTTATTCTCTTGGGTGCTTACCTAACAATGAAGAATCCAACACAGGAAACTCATACCAGAAAGGAGGTGACTAAACCTGACCTTTGTGGTTCTTGAGCCTTTGGAATTGGCTTGTGGGAGGAATTTGGAGACATGTGGAGAAGCAAGCTGGAGAAAACCTGGGATGCTGTGAACACTGGGAATGGGTGGTCGTTGAGAGGACAGGATGCTTGCAGATGTGGAGAGTGAAAGTCGTGCTCCTGGTTGGAACGAGCACTCCGTGGAGAACTGGGCTGGAGATCGTGTGTGTTACAGCTGGAACAGTCCCTCAGCCCGCGAGTGAAGCTAAGCTTAAAGTCAACACACAAATCAACAAAACTTCAGCCCAGAATAGTGGATTTGGGGTGGGCAGGAGTCTTGAGACAGGGTCTTGTTACTATAGTCATGAGATTAACAGAATAATTTCTATTGGACGATTAGCATTATTCAGAAGTTCCGTTCTTCCCTTATGTTCCTTGCTAACACCTAAGACTGTGAAAGATGTAGCTCCACACACTCCCCCATCCATGTGGCTGCGGTCATAGTGGCTCTCTCCTCTCACCACGTGTGGCTCTCTTCTCTCGCCATGCATTTATGGCAGTTGACCTCATTCTCTCTGACTTTAAAGCTAGCCAGCTCTGGCTGTGGGGTGTGAGGAGGTGGTTGATGGTGAGGACCATGAACAAAAAGAAGAGTGTAAGCATTTGAAAGTTACGTCATTTGGCCAGAAAGCCTGGCCCAGGGATCGCCTGGCATCCAAGCTACTGGGAAGCTCCTGGTTGCTACAAACTGTAAGGGAGCTGCAGGGGAGCTGTGGGAGAGCTGCAGGGGAGCTGTGGGAGAGCTGCAGGGGAGCTGTGGGAGAGCTGCAGGGGAGCTGCAAGGGATCTGCAGGGAAGCTGCAAGGGAGCTGCAGGGGATCTGCAGGGAAGCTGTGGGACAGCTGCCAGGAGAGCTGCAGAAGATCTGCAGGGGAAATGAGGGAGAGCTGCAGGAGAGCTGCAGGAGAGCTGTAGGAGAACTGTAAGAGAACTGCAGGGGATCTGCAGGAGAGCTGCAGGAGAACTACAGGGGAGCGAGGGACAGCTACAAGAGATCTGCAGGGGAACTGCAGGGGAGCTGCAGGGGAGCTGCAAAAGAGCTGCAGGGCAACTGCTGGGCAGCTGTGGGAGAGCTGCAGATGGCCATGACCTGCTGGCGTTCAGAGCTCACAGCTGTAGCACCAAGCAAGCCATATTTTGTTTTCCTCCTCATGATTATCCAGTTGAGCAAGAGAACAACTGGCAATGCCAGGCCTGATGAGAACACAGAGACCACCCCAAACAAAGGAAAGTCAAGTGGCCAAGACATTGGCAAAGACCGGGTGAACCCGGGGATGGAGAATGAGTCCTAGTCATTGTGGCCATCCCGGGGGCTGGCTGTGTTGCCAGCTTACAAGGAAGCTAGGTACTGGGGCATGTGATCCTAAAGAAGAGACCTGTCTGGCTGCACTTGCACAAGGGACCTGGACAGGCCTGGACAGGACATGGCAATGCCCTGGACACACCGAGTACCTGAAGCACTTTGAAGTGCCCTGGTGAGTTCCTTCACACACCCAACACACATGTCCCTGAGCCTGGGTAGTGACAAGGCAGGACCCTAGGACTGGGCAGTGGCTGGGCAGGACTCTGGGCTCCTCCCCCAACACGTCAATCCTGCTTCATCTTGCAGAGCCATGTGGACTTGCTTGGTGGACAGCTTCTCTCAGTAGCACACTTCTCAGGCCTCTAAGCCAAACAATGCCTTGTTCAACTGCTGGGTAGGCGTCCTGACTCCAGGAAACCCCTCATAATGTAGGCATGCTCTGCCCTGAAGATGGGCATCCTGACAGTGATGCATTCTGCACCTCCAGGCAGGTCAGCCCACCTGCAATCCTCCTACCACAGTCTTCCCATGCAATCCTCCCATCACAGTCCTCCCATCAATCCTCCCACTAGTCCTTCCACTGCAGTCTTCCCACCATAGTCCTCCCACCACAGTCCTCCCATGGAGTCATCCCACCACAGTCATCCCACCTGTGACACTTCAGAGGCTCTTCCCACCTCTGCTGTCACTCAAACTCCACTTCCTCTTTCTAGTCCTGCAGATCACAAGAACCTTGTACATTTTAAGTTATTGTAAAACTAGTACAGTCAACAGGGAAATAAAAAACTCGACCACAAACCCAGTGTACTGTGAGTGGCTATGTCAAAAACATAGACATATCTGTGTGTTTCCGCAAGGTCAGAATCCATTGCATAACAATAATTTCACAAGACACGTGTGTTGTTTAAAGCAATTTGCCAAGTAGTCTAGATCTCCCTTGACAGGTGGCTAAAGCAAACAGCAGCTCTTCTGATCCAGCCTTAGCTAACATTAGCTCTCAGCTCACATGTTACATCACACAGCGACTGTGTCTCCGTGTATGTGTGTGTCAGTCGAGAACGGCTGCAGAGGGCTAGAGAGGCTGCAGCAGAGTTCAAGGTCCTCCAAAGAGGCCAGATGGAGGAAAGCAGAAGCCGACAGGTGCAAAGAGGGTCAGATGATAAACCCTGCTGAGGCCTGCCAGGACACCCAGCCACTGGGCCAGAGTCCAGCCAAGCTCCGGACTGAGCCAAGCTGCAGATGCCAGGTGTGGAGCCATGGAGGCCAGTGGAGGCCATTGAGACAGAGGCCACATGAACAGATGGACGGACAGCAGGTGAGTGGACAGATGCGTGGACAGCAAAACAGCAGGTGAGTGGACAGATGCGTGGACATCAGAACAGCAGGTGGATGGACAGATGCGTGGACAGCAAAACAGCAGGTGAGTGGACAGATGCGTGAACAACACACACAGAGTAGCAGGTGAGCAGATGAAAAGAGGTGGGCAAATCAAACAAGCCACATCCACTGTGAGGGTGAGCTGAGCTGAGACCCCTGGCTGTAGGGAGTTTTCTGCCCCATCAGTCCTTACATGCATGCACAGGGTAGTTAGCTGACATGTGGGGGCATTGCCATTGCAAAGTCATGTGTCCCCCTCTTCCTCGTGGGTCCAGGTGATCTCTGTCTGGTGTGTTACATTCTCGGCCCGGTTTTCCTAAGGTGATTTGCATACTCCTGTGGGCTCCTGAAGCCTGGAATTCCATTGACTGTTGGCAAGGTGGTACCTTTCTCTTTCAGGAGTAAGATGCTGATTGGTCTGTGCCTCGTAAGTGTTGCTTGTCAGTCCACCCTGACTCGCCTCTGCCCTGGAGTGCAGTCAAAGGCTGCGTGTTAGAGCCTCTCGGGATCTGGAAAGTGACCGTTTCTCCGCACGTGGAGCAATGCAGGGCAGAAGACAGTGTGACCTCCAGGCAAGTGTGAAGCCACTGTTCCCCTGACAGCCAGGTGCAGAATGAGGGACATTCTCCCTTTGTCACAGGAGCGTAAGGGCGGCTCCCTGTGAGTGGATGTGCCTGTTAACTGCATGACGGGCTAGGTCCAGAGAGGCTGAGTGACTCTCTGGAACACACACAGGAGAACCTCAGAGAGCTCCTGGTAAAGTGGAGTCTCCTGCCTGGCTGTAAGCACCAGACTTCTGTCTAGAACTCAGAGCTCTAACCCCAGGACACAGAGAGACCGGAGATGCCATCCAAGCTGCACAGCCGCAGTTCAGCCCGATAGCAAGGCTGCTGCACCTCCAGAACCACCGCATTCCTCTGCCAGTGTCTAGAGTACCCAACAGTACTTGCAGACTGGTAGTAATGCCTTGACTGTACAGTAGGGAAACTGAGGCTCCATGAGAGTGGTACTCAAGTCACATGACAGACTGCCAGAGAGGCAACGGTTCGGCCATGGCGTCTCCTCTACCCAGAGCCACAGCACCTTGAGACATAGGGGTCCCGGTCGGGGACTTTCAGGCCACAACCTGCTCACCGGCTCTCATCCTCACAGACCCAAGCTTTCCTTCCATGACGATGAGGAAGGTGGGCACCAATGAAGGACACAGAAGTAGGTCACCATCAAAGGTCTGCTCTTGGGGACTTGCTTCTCCTGGGCATACTCTGCTTCCTAAAGGCTTCGCAGCCTTCAAATAGTGTACAAGCTGGGAACCAATGTTTAAAGCACGAGTTTCATATTCACAACACAGCGCAGACGGATCCCACAAACATGACTCTGATAAAGTCAACATGAAACGGTGAGCTCCACACCATCCACTCATACAAGTTTTCACCTGGCCAGACTGGCTTTGGTGATGGGGAAACTGGAGATGTCATGTGATTCCTCTTGGGTGCTGAGATATGGGGGGGGGGTTGTGGTCATTAGTCTAGACTGGTGCTGGTGGGGTGGTATCTCCCATGCATTTGATATACTCAGCAAAGTAACAATGAGCTTGGGAAACCCACATTGTACTAATTACCAGGAAAAAGCTGCAACCTGCTTGAGGAAGAAAGGCAGCAGTTCTTTGGGATGTGAAAAAGCCTTCAGCAAACCTGGCTGCTGGCAGAATGTGCCTGGCCTGGTAGCACCCCCAGAACACCCCTGGAATGTCAGCAGGGGCCCTGTGAGTGCAACAGGAAGGTACTGAGGCTCTTTCCTCATGTTTTGGCCACTTCCTGCATCCAGGGGCAGAAAGAGGCAGGAAACAGCTTAACAGGGACCTGATAGACCATGAAGTGTAGCGACATCAGCAACTAAGTTGCAGCCTAGGTGTGAGCCTGCTACATGGCCCAGCTAGTGGTCAGCTTGCACATGGGCAGTGTCCGCTGCACCGGCAGGTAAGTGGAGCCCACAGTGTGCCTGGCCACAGCCCTGCCTTCTGCAGGCCCCAGGTCTCAGGCCAGCACAGGAGAGCCAGCCACAGGCTCCCTGCTGCCCGCTTGCAGAACAGGACTGGCAGACTGACAGCGCTATATTGAAAAACAGTGAGATGTGATCTGGGTTTGGCTGCAGTGCAGCTACCAGAAACCCGACGTGGCGTGCTGAGGGACGGAAAGTCCTAGTCCCATCAAATGGGCTTCAGGCTGCCCACAGGGCATGCTCTGGTCAGGTGGCCTTGGGCAGCCCCAGCTGTCCCTGCCCTCTGAATCTTGCCACATGTCCACAGCTAGTGGAACAATGGGCAGAGAGGGGCTCACTGTGAGTCAAAGTGGTGGACAGACCCCTCATGGATGCCCATGTGAGCCAAGAAACCCGGATGTGGGCAGGTCATAGAACATTCCAGTAAGAGTCTGATGGGGACACTGATTTAGCTTCCTTCCTATTGCTTTGCTAAGTGGCAAAGGGCCTTTTCTGCTCAAGGCTCAAGGCTCCTCCCTCATGACAAGGTACCGGGAGCATGAAGCAGGACCCCAGCCAGGGACGGGGCCACCCTCAGTGTGCGGGGCTTCCCACATTCATTAATGAACTCCAGACAGTCCCCCACAGGCAGGCTCAGATGTCCATCTCCCAGGTGACTTTAGATTCCAGCAAGTTAGCAACTAACCATCTGTCACAGGCAGCCTTTATTGTTGCCAATAAATTCACCACCAAACAGCTTAAGGGAACAAGGGGTTTTATTCTGTCTTAAGATTGTCCAGTTACAGTTCCTTGTCCCGCCTAGCAATAGAATCCACACCAATACCAGGGGATGAGGGAACTGGCCACATATCCACAGGACTGCGAGAGAGGGCCAGTCCTCACTTGCCAGACCAGCATGTCTGGCCAAGTACACCAAGGACACCAACTTCTCTAATCTGCTCCCTCCATCTTTTTCACCTGCCCAGAAACTAGACCCACCCACTATGGGCTGGGCCTTTCCCATTAACTAGACAACCTCCTGCAGGCTTGCTCAGGGCCTAACTCAACTATTGATTCTTTACAAATGTAACCAGCGCTTGAACCTTCAACCATCAAGTTGGCACCTGCATCTAACTTTGATACCATCAAAGATGTTAAGGGTGATGGGTAGGATCCCCCTCCACCCCGCCTTCTCTGGCGGTGGTCCCTGAGCAATCTGCTACACAGGCTGAGGCCACACACACCCTGGCAGACTCTAGCTCAGGGATGGTGAAATACAGTGTTAGGTTAGAGAGATCAATCTCCCCAGACCTTATCAAGATGGATGGGGGGGTGCCAGGAACCCATGTGGGGAGAGGGAGAGCCTTTCTCCTCCCCCAGAGCACTCAGTGGGCCATGCCTTCCTGCTGACCCACCTGCCATTTGAGTCCTGGGCACCAGGACGCTCAGCCCCGAAGGCACTTGAAGCCACCCAGGGAGCAAGCTGGGCTCAGGCTGTCTGGTGTTAGGGGCAGTGGGCACATCTAGCTGAAGCAAGAGCCCCTCACGAGAGCCACCTACTTCTGAATGTTTGAGTTGGCAGTGTCAGGGCCTCGGGAACCCAGGGGATTTCAGGTAGGAGGAAGAACATGCCCTGAGCCCATGCCAGCCGCCCCACCATGTGACATTCCAGAACCTCACAGAACTCAGAGCTCCCAGACAGTCCTGGGCAGGCTAGGGCACCTCCCTTTGCCCCTACACCACCTGCGTTACCTCCCAGGGGACACTCTGGCCATCAGTATGGCCTGTCTGGCTGCCCCCATCCAGCCAACGAGCAGGCTGCACGCCCACCTGAGCAACGCGGCATCCTGGCACGTCCCTAGGTCTGGGCGGGCCACCGCAGCAGCTGCTGTGAATGGTTTGAGTCAGAGAGATGAGCCCCCGCCCGTGGTACCTCGTACCCAGCTGGCCAGGGCTTATTTTCTTTTTAACAATTAGCCAGTTAGAGAACCCAAGAATCCAATGGTTCTTTTTCTCTACGCGACTAAATGTCACAAAAAGCCCATGTTGACTGTTGCCCGTCTGATGGGTCAGCAGGTTCGACGGAGACCAGATACTGACGGTGTCCTTAGCCTGAGCTTCCTGGTGTGCACGTGGCAGATCCTCTGCAGAGACTACACGTGCAGCCCTCGGCTCACGTCTTTCCTTAATTAATGGAGCTCTCTTCTCTGGCCTTCCAGTCTCCTTGCGCTTCCACTTGAGTTTGTTTTCATTCTGTGAGTGGCTTGGTGGCCGGCGTCCTCAATGGCAGCTCTGGGGTCCAGTATGGGTCAAGCCAGGCTGGAGCCGCTCCAAGGCTGGACAGGCTCCTGGGGAGTGGGCAAGGACCCCCCGCCAGATGGAAGCACTTGGTCCTGCCTGGCTTGACAAAGTTGTAGTCGGGGTGGGGGCACTCGGGTTTTGGAGGGCATTAGTCTCTATGAGCTCATGGGAGGCTAGTCTCAGGTGTTTGGGGGAAGCAGGAACCCGAGGTGGAGGGACATGACCAGCCCTGCCCAAGCCTGCGGCCTGTTACGTGGAGTCAGAGGTTGCAGCCTTGGTCACGAAGAGCAAGCATCAGCTCATGCAGACTCAGGGACTCTGGGGTATGCCCAGTCAGGCCAGGCTTCTCTGTGCTTCCCAACCCTGTCTCATACCTGCCCAGGCCTGTGTACGTGGACAGGAGGCCTGGCCTGGACTCTGCCTCTGGGCAGCTTGAAGGGTGGGGTCCTGGAGTGACGTCACTGCAGTCTCCAAGAGAAGTCCTGGGGCCTGTGAGCTCTGTGGACTGCTGCACCACTGCTACAGAAGACACAGCTTCCTCTCCTGCAGAGCCTGGGTCAGCCCTGGCAGCGGGGAGGGGGCAGGAGAGGGGCAGCAGGCTGAGGGCCGAGGCTGAGCAGTTCAATCTCCTTCCCCTCCGCACAGAAAGGCAGCATCTAGGCCGTGAGAAGCGCACCCTCTGCCCTGCCTTCGCCAGGGAGAGCCCAGGTGTGATTTGATGCTGGGTGGTGCCATCTCTGTGACCCTAGAGCAGAGGACAAATGCAGGAGGCCCAGGCCCGTCTCTTCCCAGGGCTTAGGTGCCGCTGAGGGGCACGGGCACTTCCCAGAGGAGGCAGGAGCTGCTCTGGCTGGCCAGAGTGCGCCAAGTCACCACAGTGCCCAGGCCCTCCCACAGGCGGCGATGCGGGCACAAGGCAGGGCAGCACTGGGAGACCTGCAGCTGCAGCCCCACACTCAGATGCACTGAGGGAAATGTTGATAGACATGTATTGCTCATGAATATGAATGACTTTCAGAGGCTGAAAAATACCTTCAGTGCGTATCTCAAGTGAAAAGACAAGTGCCAGTGGGCGAGAAAACATTGGTGACAGGTTAAACACAAAAGATCAGCCGCATCCAGAACGTATCACCTCCCTCCTGTCACCACGGAAAAGACAAACAGCGCAGAAGAAAGGAGGGAAAGGTGGGGGCAGCGGCCCAAGGCAATAGTCACAGTCTGAAGCCCCTGCCTCGGGAAGATTCTGAGCCTGGCTGGAAATGAGAGGAGAGAGAGCAGGGGAGGGAAAGGAACAAGGAAAGAAGAGGGGGGAAGGAGAGAAGGAAAGAGAGGGGAGGGAGAGAGGGAAAGAGAGGGGAAGGAAGGGGAGGAGAGGGGAAGGGAAGGAAAAAGGGAAAAAGAGGGACGGGAGGGGAGAAAAGGGGAGAGAAAGGGAGAGAGGAAAGAGGAAGGGAGGGAAAGAGAGGGAAAGAGGGAAGAGGAGGGAGAAAGATGAGGCCTTCCACAGGTGACCAGAAGACGCTGGTCATCACTGGATAAGGCACCAGGGGGGAAGGGGTTTGCAAGCCTCAGATAAGCCAGAACTTCTTGGCTTCTGGCAACTATAGGTTGTCACTTGACCCGCCAAGGAAGTGTCTGGTCTCTGGTGGAGGTTTTCGTGATGTTCACCCCTGCTTGCCATGCTATGATCATCCGAAGACAAGGCCAGAATCCCCAGGACACCCCAGGCAGAGCCAGCCACTGAGCGTCTACAGCAGGTTTTAGCACTGACTTGACCAAAGGTCCAGTTCTCACGGGGTTTCCGGATTCTATGGGCTTCCAAGAGGCCTTTCTTCTAATAACTTCCACAACTGTACGTGCCCTTTGCCGGTGCAACTTCTGGATTTGATAACTTCACATTCAGGAGCAACAAGAAAAGACAACGCAAGTCACCGGTGCAGCCTCGCCTGCCTGGACAGCAGCAAGCAGCAAGCTGCCCCTCGGGCCGGGGACAGTCACGTAAAAGCCAGGCCGCCTGCCTTTGACCTTTGAAGGGTACAGACCTCCAGACCTCCTAGCCAGAGACCCTCTTTCTAGAGTCTGTGCTCTGCAGCTTCTGCGGCAGGGACACCAGGCCTTGGAAGGAGTGACAGAGTCCTCGCAGCCTCTGGCCAGCCACAGCACACTGGGGTCAGGCTGTCCTGAGAAGGTCTGGCTCAGATGCCCAGGAAGGCATCTGCAGACCCCCAGGAAGGCATCTGCAGACCCAAGGCCAGGCCGTTACAGGCTGCTCAGGTCCTGGCTGTCCCTAGGAAAGACCCTCGAGGCCAAGCAGCAGCCCACTTCAGGCAGACTGCACACAGCAAAACTGGGAAGCGGGGGCTGCTTCACACACACCCCGATCCCACACCCTGAGGGTGACTTGCAGCACATCTGGATGGCAGCAGGGAGTCTGCTGCTTGGGGACATGAACTGCCTCCAAGATCCTGCCTAGAAATCCAAGATGGCTGGTCATCTCTGGGACCCTGTCTGCCCCTCGCCCTGAGACCGAAGCTCTGTTCTAGTTTTCAAGTCCGCAAGACTGTGGCGGTGGCATGGGTAGGTCAGGTTCCATCCCCGGCCGTGAGAAGCCACACAGGGGATTCCTGCAGAGGCAGTTTCAGTTTCTCCCCAGATAGAAGCTCATTGTCGCCGGCTCACCTGTGGCTGCCTTCCCAGGCAGAGCAGAGGCCTCAGGCCGGGTGGCCGAGTGGCTGCAGAAAGCCAAGTGGGACAGGTGTGATTTGATTCTGGGCTCAAAACACCGTACAGTGACCCCATGTTGTCTGCTGTTGGCAGAGTAGAGAAAGGGGAGGGAGGAAAACCCCTGGCACCCTGCACCCCGGGTTAGGTGAGCATGCTGCTGGGTCCTGGGGCTGTCTGCAAGGCCATCTGCAAGCACCCAAACGCGGAGGCCGGAAGGCTTCGCAGCCGACCCTGGCCCGGACGAGGGTCCCACTCAGTGCTGGCCAAGGCACAGGTTTTGAAATAACCATGACCTGGTTCTTAAGTGAGGTCCGGGGTGCCAAGTGTCTCCATCCTCACCCCTGTGCTTGAATCTTCATGTTCCCAGAAGAACTCTGGCTCTACAACTAGCACCTGCCCTTCCCACTTCTGACTGCCAGGGTGACCTTGCCAAGTGCCTCTGGTGAGAAGGATGGACCCCACGGTGTGCGTCATACAGGGCTCCATCCCACTTGGGTGCTCAGTATGAGGGGCCCAACCCCACCCAACACTTCACACGAGGGGCCGCACCCCACCTGGTGCTTCACACAAGGGGCTCAACCCCACCTCACACGTCACAGGAGGGGCTGGACCCCACTGGGCAGCTTCGATGAGGAACTCAGCCCTGCCTGTGATACGGGCTCGTGGCTTTTGTCCATCGTAACTGGCTGTTTCACCGAGCGCAGCATCCTTGAGGTGCTACATTTGTAGCATGCCTCCAAATTCCCTTCCTTTTCATGTCTGGATCATAACATCCCACAGCGTGGATGAGCCCCATGTTTTATCCACTCCCATCCTTCGCCCTGGTGACTCACGTTGCCCACGTCAGCATGGCGCACACAGGACTCTGAGCTCCTGCGGCTGAGGGAGAATCAGGGCATCTGGTGGCCCCATGTTTAGCCTCTTGCGGAGCAGCGGCTGCTTTCTGCACACTGTGCGTCCTTACGTCTCCACGGCAGCACGCCAGCCTCACGCCCCCAGAGCCCACCGACACATGCTTTCCCTGGTGTCACTTACACTCATCAAGGTGGGAGGGATCTCACCCTGACTTGGGTTTGTTTCTTCTGGACACTCACAGTGCCCAGCTTCTTTTCCTGCACGGATTGGCCACTTCTGGGGCCTCCTCCTTTGGAGAAATGTCCCTGGAAGTCCTCCAAGGTGGCAGATTTTGATAGTCAAATGCTCTGACTCACCTATATATACATCACCCCCGCACTCACACACATCTCCCGCACTCACACACATCTCCCACACTCACACACATCCCCCCACACTCACACACATCCCCCCACACTCACACACATCCCCCCCACACTCACTCACTCACACACTCATTCACACACCCCCTGTACCACGCACCCTCAGAGCCACTGTTTGAAACTTGGCTAAGGACCAGGAGGATGGGGGAGGCTGGTTGCCCCAGGGCCCTGCCCCCCAGCTTTTTCCTGCAGCCCCGGGGGTTCCTGGGCTGCTCATTGACTGGCATGTCGCGAGAACCCTCAGGCTGCGCTTTCTCACGGTTTGAGTTACAAACCCCAAGCGGGTTTAGCGATGGGATTAATTAAATGGATCAGAAATTGCCCTTCTCTGTGGGTGCTTTTCACCTTGCTGTCTGGCAAGCACCCACTTCAGAACCATCGGGGCCTCTCCTTCCCCTCCCAAGGCCACTCTCAAAACTACTGAGCACCAATTAATTTGTCTCATTTACATGAAAAAGTGCAGAAGATGTCTTTTTACATAATTAACTATATTTTGCAAGTCATTAAAATTCTGCAGCCCTGCCCACAATAGCACCCTATTCACCATCAGAGATAAGTGCCTTGGCGGGGACGGCCCCCAGAGGGGCACCGTGCTGATGCATATTCATGGGGGGCTGTGGCACAGGCCTCTACAGGGTCCCCCTGTCTCCTGTTTGGAGGCGCCGGATCCTGTCTGGTGGAAGGGTAGAGCGCTGGGGCCCCTGAGAGCCCTTTCACACCGGTCCAGCACAGACCAGGCTCTGCTTCCAGAACCAGCTCCAGGGCCCCAGAACAGAGGACACGGAACAGGGGACCAGACAGAAGAGCCCTAAGCATGCGCCTCTTCTGTCTCTTGGCGTAGCTGAAAGTTGGCCTCTGGGTGACACCTCCCAAGGGAGGGGCCTTGGTTCCAGGGGAGCCCCTTCCCCTCTATGGCACTCACTGTGGGTGCTCTGTGCTGCTAAGTGTCTCCAGGGCCTTCTGGGAAGCTCTCTGAAGAGTCTGGCCCAGGTGGGGCTCCAGGCGGGAGTCCCCTGTCCACAGTCCACTTATTGTGCTTCTCCACCCGTCCAGAAGCTTCGTCATCATCAACGCGTCGGTAGCCTCCCCACGGCACCACGACTTCTCAGGTGCTCAATTCACCTGGTCAACAGGCACCGGCAGCCCGGAGGGTAGAGCCGGCCGCTGCCCCTCCATGCAGAGCTAACGGCTTACAGTTCTGGAAAGACCTCGGAAAGCAGGAGCATCACAGACAGACAGGGCCTGGCTGGGAGAGGCTTCCCTGCCAGGAGAGGCTTCCCTGCCAGGAGGGGCTTCCCTGCCAGGAGGGGCTTCCCTGCCAGGAGGGGGCTTTGTGGAAGAAGGAGGCGAGCAAGGGCCACTTGCGGCCTGGTGTAGAGGCGCATCTCAGAGGTGCACACAGAGGAACTTTCGAGTGCTGGGGACAATAGTGGAACAGCTGAGGTGGGGGTTCTAGTGGTGGTGTAATGGGGCCACCGACACCACACAGGGCACGTGGGGGCCTCAGAGCCCCTCTTGCCATTCACACAGCCTGGCTGCTTCGGAGCCAGACTGGTCGTCAACACGTGCAGAGCAGAGCTAGTTGTGCTATAAAGAATGGGGGACATGGTCCTGCTCAGCTCCAGGGGGACCATGCAGCAAGGGCACGTGGATCTCCAGTGGGAGAGTACGACCATGCCAGGTGGTCAGTGACCAGCCCTGGGAACCCCACCCACTTCAAGCCTTTCCTGGGAAGGGCGGTCAAGGTTCCACGTGACACCGATCAGGAGACTCAGAACCATACCCCACGGGTCCCATTCACCCAGGTGGAAGGCAGCAGATGCTATGCGTCAGCTGGCCTGGCAGGTGGGTGGGCAGGAGGAGGCCCGGGCAGGAGGTGGGCTGCCCGTGAGGCATCCTGCTGAGTGACCATACAGAACCCCTTCAGAGCAGAGTGGCCCTGGGAACTTGATTGCTAATGATCTAGAAAGTTCTGTGAGGCCAAGGCAGCCCCCCCAGGGGCAGGACCTCTGGAGCAAGAGAGGAAGGTCACGGCACCCCAGAGCAAAGGGAGGCCCGTGACCTTTCCCCAGATAAACCAATGGCCAAACTGGGGCCAGACTCCTACCACATCTACCCATATTAGTTCTCTTCAGCCCAGAAACCCGAGACCCTGGGATGCACTAATTAGCTTAATTAAGCCCTCCGAAGGCTTTCGGTCTGGGGGAGGAGAGAATTGAGGTTCAGTACAGCAACAGTGAGTGTGAGAAGTGCTTGTCTCTGCCCAGAGTTAAAGAACAGGAGGCAGGGCAGACATTGGGGATCAAGCATGTGGGGGGGCAGACATGTGGGAGGCAGGCATGTGGGGGACAGACATGGGGGCACAGGCATGTGAGGGCAAGCATGTGGGGGGCAGGCATTGGGGGGCAGACATGTGGGTGGTAGGTATTGGGGGACATATTGGGGGCAGGCATGTAGGGCAGGCATGTGGGGGACAGACATGGGAGCAAAGACATGTGGGGGCAGGCATGTGGGGGTTAGGCATTGATGGAAGGCATGGGGAGCAGGCATCGGGGGCAGGCATGAGGGGCCTGCTGCAACCCAAAGCTACAGTGGACTCCTGCGACTGGAGACAACAGCACCCCAGTGTCTGGGAGACCAGGAGCTTCTGGAACCCCTCCCCCCATCTACATAATGAACAGCGGCCCCAAACTCCAGATCCTGCGGTACAGGAACCTTGCCAGGGATCCGAGAAGCCTAGCCACGAGCCAGCTCCGAAGCATCAGTGTGGAAAAACCCAAGATGTTCTGAAGGGCAGCAGCAGAACTGAGTGACAGCCAGAGTGGCTCCTCCCCCTCCCTCCTCCCCTCTCCTCCCCCCTCCTCCTCCCCCTTCCCCCTCCCTCCTCCTGTCCCTCCGCCTTCTCCTCCTCCCTCCTCCCTCCCCCTCCCCCCTGCCCTCCTTCCTCCCTCCCTCCGCCTCCCTCCTCCTCCCCTCCTCCCTCCCTCTTCTCTTTTCCCTCCTCCTCCCTCCCTCCTTCCCCCCGTCCCCCTCCTTCCCTCCTCCCTCCCTCTTCATCTTTCTTTCTTTCCTCCTCCCTCCCATACCCTCTTCTCTTCTTTCTTTCCGTTTCGCCCTCCTCCCTCACCTCTTCCCCCTCCCTCTCCCTCCCTCCTCCCTCCTCCTCCCTTCTTCTCCTTCCCTCTTCTACTGCCTCCCTCCCTCCTCCCTCTCCCTCCCTCCCTCCCCTCTTCTCTTCCTTCCTCCCTCCCTCCCTCCCTCCCCTCCTCTCTAACTCCTCCTCCCGCCTGGCCCTCTGTCTGCTTCCTCCCTCCCTCCCTCCTCCCTCCCTACTCCCTCCTTCTTTCCTTCCTCCTTCCCTCTTCTCTTCCTTCCTTCCCTGTCTTCCCTCTCTCCTTTCTCTTTCCTCCTTCTTCCTCACTCCTTTCCCATCTTCCTCCCTTTCCTCCTCACTCTTTCTCTTCTCCCCCTCCCTCTTTTCCTCCTCCACCTTTTCCTCCCTTATTTTCCCTTCCTCTTCCTCTCTCCCTCCTTTCCCTCCCTCCCTCTCCCTCCCTCTCTCAGGTTCTCCCTCCCTCCTCTCCTTCCTTCCTGCTAATATTTGCCAGGTGCACAGATAACCTTGATCAAAGAAGAGCCTGAAAGAAGCAAGGAGAGGATGCCTTCCACTCCTGAGGAGCCTCAGACAGGAGCCCCGGGAGTCAACAAAGTCCTTGCATCCCAGGAAAAGCAAGAACAGACTTTCAAGGAGAATCTCCATCCTGGCCCCTTCTGTTGCCCCTACCTCAGTGTCACACACACCCCCCATCATAGTTAGATACTTGACGAGTGAAGGTTCCTACTCTGGGAACGTTTGTGAAGAATTGGCAGTTGAACTAAGCGGCGAGCAAGCCAACTGACGGCTAGGGCCCAGCCCATGATTAGGGGACGATTCCCTGGGCAGGTAAGAAAGGAGCTGGGTAAAGAAGTTGGCATCCTTTGATGCACTTAGACAGACACGCCGGTCTGACAAGTCACATTTGCCCCTCTCTCAGCAGTCTTGTGGATACAGGGGTGTCGTGTTCCCTCAGCCCCTGGTTTTGGTGTGAACTCTCTTGTCACTCTAGATTAAGAGCTGTAACAGGACTGTAGTGAGAATAAAACCCCTTGTTCTACCATAAGCCGTTTGTTGTCAGATTTATTATCAGCATGCAGAGTAACTGTAACCCCCCACACAGCCTGAGGGGCAGTTCCTGGCAACGGGAGGCTACGCTTCTACTTGCCACCCTCCCCTAGACCTACCTATGACATGGCCCTTGTCAAGGCGAGGGACTGGCAGGGAACAGACTGAGGTCCTCAACCCCACCCCCACCCCACCCCCCTGCTAGGGCCCAGACCACCTGTCCAGAAAGCTAACCTCTTGACCACTTGCAGCTATCTTCATATTTCCAGGCCTGGCTGACTCAGCTCAGCTAAGCGAGCAGTGAAAGCTCATGTCTACTCCAGGCCCTCTCTCTAGACTGGCAGAAAGCCCCTCCCTCCCTTCAAGGGTGCAGATCTGACCCACAACCCCAACTATAACCACTGAGCCGACACACAGGTCAGGTCTACCCATTTCTCCCATGGTCTAGATTTGATTCTAAGTCATTCCCAGGAGACAAGAGACTAGCAAGAACATACACCACACGCACACGCACTGAATCGGGTCTAGAAGAAGCATCCAGTCAGCAAGGCGTGCAGGCAGCACCCAGGCAGAGCAAGAGTGCCAGGGCGCTCGCTGCCTGCAGCAGGCTGCATTGGCCACGCTGCAGCCCTGGAGGCCGGCCAAGGTGACCTGAGGTCCGGCCAAGCTAGCTGTGCAGACAGGGTCTGCCCCATGGTGACCCGGCATGTACCACACCAAAACGATCAGGGTTTTCAGAGTTGGCGTTCCTTTCCAGTTTTCAAGAATGTTCTAAATTAAGGAAACTACTTATGTCTGTTGACAGTTGAGGCAGAAGTGGTAAAATGGTTGCAGTGTGTGTGTGTGTGTGTGTGTGTGTGTGTGTGTGTGTGTGACAAAGAGAGAGAGAGAGAGACAGAGACAGAGACAGAGAGATTGCCAAAGGAAATCAAGGCCTGCAGTCTGTCCACTCTAATTAACTCCAGCAGATCTGCCTGCTCTAAATTTCCCTATGAGCCCCCACACATCTGGGAAGGCCTCACGTGTGGATCACCATCCACGCTTCACAAACCACAACAGTGTGACAGGTCAGAGGCCCAGGGGAGGGCGCAGTGGCTGCCCTTGCCTGTCAGTCCACTGTGTCCACTGAAGAGCCACGCAGACTCTCCCCCGAATGGCCTGAGACATGAAGCCCCTTCTTTAAGCTTGGGGGGGATAGGAGGTATGGTCCAAATCCAGGACAGAACGTTGCACTGTAGCTGAGGACTCCAGGGAAATGGGGTGCATCTGCATTTTACAATAGGCCCTGGAGGAAGCCAGGAGGTGACCATAATGCAGAAATAAGTCCATCCACCTTAAACACCCCAACTCCCCAACTCTGCAAGAAGACCAACTAAGACTTGCTGATGACCAAGCCAGGAGACTGGGTCCTCTGGGTAAGGGGAGGAACAGACATACAATGCACAGACTCAGGTAAGGGGGTTCGGGGGAATAGGAATAGGCGGAGCCCTGGTCCATCTGAAAACCTACAGGCTCCGCTGCTCAGCAGGAGACTCTGGCTTCGCTCCATCTGGATGCAGGCAGAAACTGACCAGTCAGTGCTGGGGACAGCAGGAGTCAAGGTGGAACACAGGGCTAGTGTGGCGGTCAGGTGCCTTCTTTTCTGTCGTTTCTCCAGAGCCTGGGAGTCTCGTGGAAGCAGCTGGGAGTTAACGTGGCACAGGCCTGAGCCTCAGCTCAGCTCCCGGGTCCCGTCATGAGGGGTTGAAGGAACAACCTCAGGCTGGCATGCCGGCCATGGGGGCGGGGCTGCGGGAGCCACTTCCTGAGCCCCCATAGTGCTGACCATTGCACACGCACCATGCGGTGATTATCCCCTGGAATCAACAAGCACAGAAATCTGGTTGTTTGTGTGTGAGTGCATGCGTGTGTGTGTGCGTGTGTGTGTGCGTGTGTGTGTGCATATGCGTGCATTGTGTGTGTTTACTTTGAAAATTAATTTTTAGACACCAGCAACAGCTAACAGGATAAGTAAGGGTCCCAGCCTAAGACAGAAGCTGCCCTTCTCACTATTCCCCTTTTCATCCTTCTGGAATCTTCATCCTCATGCACCGCCCGCAGAGCCCACCATGGGAGACACACCGGAAGTGCAAAGGTGAGCCAGCCACGCATGCACACGAAGGCACGAGCTTAGGGGACACACAGCTTGGGCAGTGTTGGGGGGGGGTCTGTGTGCTTCCCAATGCCAGGAAGGAGAGTGAGTGTGGGGAGGCATGCAGCAGAGCTGACCACGAGCAACGGAGGACGCTAGCGTTTAAAAGAGGCTTTTCACAATTTGGCGAAACCAGGGCCACAGGGCATTATATCCTGAACTGTCTCGAGCAGCGTCGTGTATCCAAGTGCACAGCCTGATGTCCACGGAATGAGCGGCTGGACCAGTTCCCACATCCCTTCTCCATCAGAGGGCAGCAGCCCAAGGAGCAATTGCAATGCTTTATGTCAACATCCCCTCAGCCTCCTCCCGTTGAGACTATGGTTTTCTTGCCTGAGGCTCATGTGTGTTCTCTTTATTTCCTTTTCACCCCCTCGCCCTGTCTCATCATAGTCGTCCCTTCACCCCCTCTGAGCAACGGGAGCAGAGAGCCTCAGGCAGCTGACGACACAGGGACACCTGCGGGCCTGTCAGCCCCACCTCTTTTCTAGTAAGGCGGGTGGGACTTGGGTATAAAGTTTCAACTGTGACTCAGCAGATATCCAATCTTCTCCCTTCCCCGCGGCATGCTGATGTGGATCTTGGCCACATAACTGGTTCTGGTGGATGGAAAAGTAGCAGACAGCTGCACTGAGGACACACATTATCAGAGCCCTTGTTCTTCCTGCTTGCTTGAGACAAGTGCTCCTGAGTAGTTTCTGCTCCTCGGTTTGGTCCCCAGGTGACAGAGCATATCTGACTGACCCAAGTGAAGAACCAAGTCCAGCCGCCAGCAGGTCAGCAAAGCCTCCGGCCAGCTCAGCTCCTCCCACCCCCGGGCCTGGATTTTGTCTCCGGCCAGCTCAGAACCTCGCATCTCAGACCTTGACTTTCACAGGCTTGAGTTTGGGGGAGGTCTGTTGTGTGACGTGACTACGGCCACGGCACAGCAATGATGGCGGAGAGGAAGGATGCGAGAGGCCTCGTGGCCGCGTGTGCTGATGCTAGAGGATGAAGTCACTGAGGGGACCCTTCTCCGATCCCGAGCGGCCGCTGACTGACGCAGGAAATGAAGCAGCCTGGAGACTCTCGAGCCTGGCCTTGAACCCTCTCGTCTTGGTGAATGCCATACTGCAGGGGCTGGAGGCCTGCCTTAATGCATGTCCAAACTAGACCCAGCCTAGACCTCTCCAGGTCTTGACTCCACATCCTTCCCACACCAAGTGCCTGCTGCAGGCTCCGCCCCTTAGCTATTTCTGGGGATCCAGCTCTGATCCAGGTCCAGGAACAATAATATCACTTTCCAACTCTTTGATAAATACCTGATAGGAGCTAAGAACTCGTTTGTCTGTGTGGATGTGGCCAGGGCTGTGTGCAGGAGTGGTGTGAAGGAGTGTTGGACATGGCCAAAGCTATGTGAGGGAGTGAAGGATGGTGTGGGCCGGGCTGTGTGCGGGAGCGATGGACGCGGCCACCCCCATAGATCTTCCTCAGCCCCAAGGTCACAGTGGCTGTCGTGAAGGAACTTGTGACCAGTTCTGTAGTACCATCTCTGACATCTGTTACTAAAAGACAGAATCTAAAGCCAGGCCATGACTGTCGCCAAAGGTCCCCAGACGCCACCAGTCTGGGCATGTTCAGAGGCTGCGCCCTGGCTCTTCCGTGGCACTGACCAGCGAATGACACCATCGGTCACAGACAGGTGTCAACTTGGCAAGGAAAGCGCAAGCTCTGGGCACAGTTATGAAGAGCTGGTAGTTGAGTTGAGTCCTGAACAAGCCTGCAGAAGATTGTCTGATAGATGGCAGGCCCAGCCCCTGGTAGGAGGGACTAGTCTCTGGGCAGGTGAATAAGATGGAGGAAACTGGTTAGGAAGTCGGCAATCCTTCTGTGTACTTGGCCAGACATGCCAGTCTGCAAATGACGATTGTCCCTCTCTGGTCCTATGGATACGGTATGGTCAGGTCCCTTGACTCCTGGAGTTGGTATGAGCTGTCCTGCTAAGGACAGCTGAACTGAAACCAAGAATCAGAAGCCAAAATAAAACCCCTTATTCCTCAAGCCGTTTGATCGTGCATTTATCAGCAACATGCAGGCAAACCATAAAACCACCCCTGTGCCTAATAAGGACACGGAGAGATGTGACCTCGAGTAAACCTCCCGAGCCACAGCAGAGACAAGGGGCCTCAGGAGCGGTATGGGGCTGCTTCTGCCTGCTCACAGGCTGTTGAAGAACACAGGTGCACCGCCCTTCAGAGGCACTGTCCTTGGTCACCCACTGTGGAAGAAGAGGGTCGAGGGGGTAATACTGCGGGTGTTCAGACAGCAAAGTGCTTTCCAGGCAAAGAAATGCTATAGAAGATTCGTCCATGTGACCACTCTGCAAGTGCTGCCTGTCACTGTGCATGTGCTGCATGCTCTCTGCATGTCCCTCTGCATGTGCTGCATGCTCTCTGCATGTCTCTCTGCATGTGCTGCATGCTCTCTGCATGTCTCTCTGCATGTGCTGCATGCTCTCTGCATGTCTCTCTGCATGTGCTGCATGTTCTCTGCATATCTCTCTGCATGTGCTGCATTGCTACAAGTCATTCTGCATGTGCTGCATGTCATTCTGCATGCCCACATGCATGACCTCCTCAGGTACCAGTCATCTCAGGCTCTCGAGTAGGTCGAAGGTTAAAACTGTTTTTTTGTTGTCGATTTCTTTTTTTTTTTTTTTTTTTTTGCTAGCACTAAGGAAAATTCCCAGGCCATGACCCCAGCATTGAGATAGCAACACTGCTTCCCATTGCTCTACTGCTGGGTCTGAGCCATGCTGAACCATTGTGCAACATAGACATGGTGGCATCTGGGGACCTTTGGCGACAGGAAGGGCCTCATGGTGGCCGTGAGGATTCCCACGCATGAACCACAGTACAGCAGGAGCACGTTGCATGGTGGCCATGCAGACTCACAGTACACGCCTACAGGAAATGAAGGACAAGCGCCTTGATCCAGTCTCTTGTCCACATAATTAATCTCCAGACTCCATGGCTTTTCAAGAGGCGTCTTTCTGGAGAGGGGCATACACCTCTTGAACCCCCTGGAGCCTTTCCAGGTTCCCATGGGCTGGTCTCTGTTGTGGCTAACACTAGCCACCTTTCCATGGAATGGAATTGCTTAGAAAAGGTGGTGAGCTCAGACTGGTTCACAAGACTTGGTATTTAGCAGACCTTTGGAATGAACCTTGATTTCACAAAAGGCAGCAGGCAGAACCCATTGCCAAAGATAACAGTGCTGCTCGCGAGGAAGCATCAGGATTGTGCAAAGTGCCCCCAGTGAGCGTGACTAAGCACCCATGTGCAGGGCCTTGGTGCAGCACTGGGTTGCTGGGAAATGAGACGCTGTTTTGTTTTGGCATGCACACATGGGGGGATGTGGGTGTCTGTGGACACATGCATAAGGGTGCACATGTGCGAACGAGTGCTGTATGTGGAGGCTCCAAGTTGATGTTGATGTCTTCAGCACTCTCCATGTTTATAATTAGGGACTCTCA
The DNA here is from genome assembly GCA_023101885.1 of Typhlomys cinereus. Lineage (NCBI taxonomy): Eukaryota > Metazoa > Chordata > Mammalia > Rodentia > Platacanthomyidae > Typhlomys > Typhlomys cinereus. The sequence continues at coordinate 23,815,718 of JALPQD010000001.1, forward strand.
GTTGAACCCAGAACTCTGCAGCAGTTAGGCTGCAGCCAACTTGCCCTGGGGACAACCTGTCTTTATTGCTCAAGTGCCGGGATTACAGGTGGCTGCCACACCTGTATAGCCAGAGACCAGATGATTGAGGGGTGTGTGCCTTGCCCACAGAGCCATTACCCGGGGCCAGGAACATGCTCCTGATGTGGTGAGATGCCTCCACATTGGGGGGACACGGGAGACCCGCCAGCACCTCCTAAGCGACCAAGAGGATGGGTTTATGTATTCATAATCAAAACTCTATTCCATTTGCCAGACAGAACTCTGGCTGTCCATGTAACCAATGAAGGAATAATCCTTCTCAAATCTGGCTTCAGATTCTTCACTGAACCAGTCAAGACACTGCCATGTCCAGCTCTAGCTTAGTATCAAAAGATAGCTCCCACAATCCCACAAAACTCCATTCACACCTGGCTTCCCCACCGCAAATCTAGGTGGAAACTGGTGATGTGACCACAGACTGCAGAAACAGCTAAAAACCAGACAGATGTGTTTCAAGACTTAAAAAATGCTGCTTCTCTCTCTCTCTCTCTCTCTCTCTCTCTTAGTTTTGAAAAAATACAGCTATATTTTTTCATTAAAACTATGCTGACTGTGCTAAAATATAATGGACTTGTTAATGTTAATGAACTAACAAATTTCTTTCTCCTCTAACTTCTAACATTGTAGCTACAATAGCCCACACACACACACACACATGCACACATGCACATGCGCACATATACATGCACACACACATATGTAGGCCTGGCAGTGATCTACAGATCAGCTGTTTACAGAGCTGCTGATCTAAACCATGGATCACTGGTTTGAAGCCAGGGAGCAGCTGTGCCCCGCCCACAGGCTGCTCCGTCCCGTCTGGCAGCTGCTAGGATGCGACCGCCCACACCGCCCGGATCCCTGTCTCAGCTTGTAGCTTTGGACGCCTGTAGGTTTCAATGTTTGTCCTGTTAATCCAGATCCTTTAAAGGGAAAGAGTTTTTTCCTCTATCAAAGAAATCCGTCACCATTATAGAAAATTTAGCAAATATAAAATACATAGACAAAAACAAACACAATCTACCATCCAGACACAGCCGTGTTGATGTTTTCCTTCCAGCTTTACCCCGGGTAATTTCAATGTTGGTTTCATGGATGCCCTGGAGTTAGTATGTTGTCCTGAGGATCACAGAACAGAATGAACTAGGATGTCCTCTCACCTGCTGCCTCTGCTCCCAAGCACTTAAAAGCCCCATACCCCCAAACCTGGGTCACCCCACTTGCTGGAGCTCGAGTCTGGACTTGTTCACAGGAGCCTTCGGGACCAGCCAGGGGACGACCCCTGTGGGAAGCTGGCTGTGTAGGGAGGAAGCCACCTGTCCACACCACATGGAGACCCAGCAGCTCACGACAGGCGGTCAGGGGCTTCAGCACCTCACAGATCACCCTGACCCTCCTCCAGGAGCAGAGAGGGTGTCAAGGTGCAAAGCAAGCCGTGTCTGAATACTGCCAGACACACAGTCACAGAGGGACTTCCACAGCAGCAAAAGAATGTACCTTCCCCTCACCTGTGGCCACGGATAGGTTGCGGCCTGCTGTGGCTGCTGCCACCCGGGCATCCTTTGTATATGGCCAAATCTGAAATCAGGCTCATGTTTTGACAACCTGCACCCTGCTAGTGAAGCTCACTGAGCGACTCTGGAACCTTCAGGCAACGAGCCTGGGCTGGTAGACGCAGGTCATGCGGTGTTGGGAGGTTGGGGCTAGTTGTTAGTTCAACCCTGGTCTTTGTTTTCTGCTCCACCATAAAATAAAAAGCCTCTGCCTCACACTCCTACCACCAGAGAGTCCCTGCCCACGGCGGCATCGCCCAAAAGTGACCTGAAGTCACTTCTGCCAGATATTTTGGTCATAGCAACATAAAAGTAGCCAACACAGAAAACAGAGAAGTCACCTGACCCTGCCGTCACAGACCTTCGGGCTGATCTGCAGGAGGAATGTGGAAACATTTGGACAGAATACAGACAGAAACGTGCACAGCAAAGACTGCTCAGGAGGCATCGGGCAGAATACAGACTTCACTGGGCATCGGTGCCAGGTTCTGGCAAATGACCTGATTATGTTGTGTCTGTGCTCTGAAAGCTTGACTGGGTAGAATTCAAAACCAATGAACAAATTAATTTGATAAAGACAGTATCCCATTCGACATGTGGTGTGGCACCACTGGCCACAGGTGGTGAGATTCCTGTCTGTTGGACTCAGATGTTGGACGTAGGCTATGAGATTTCATGTTTGCCCTTCTGGGTTTTAGTCTAATCTTTCCCCGTTTACTGTCTGTTACTCTCTTCTGAAATGGGGATATTTTACTCCACCACATTGTATATTAAAAGTTTGAAGCTACTTTTTGAATTTTCAGGGGCTCGAGTCTCACCAGGGACTTCAGACTTGGTGTTTGAGCACAGGTCAGGCTATTAGGACCCAAAATACTTTGCACTGTGAAGTGACCACATGCCTTGTGCCAGGAGTGGAATGTCGCATTTCACAGGACAGTGACATGTCCTCACGGACTCCTGTCTTCAATGTTTGCCCCCAGGCTGGTGTTTAGAGGGGCTGAGAGTGTTAGAAGGTAAGTTTGGATGAAAGTAAATCACTTGAACAGCCACGCATGGTGGGTGCACCTGTAACTGTGGCATTCGGAGGTAGAATTGGGCGTTCAGGAGGTTCAAAGTCAACTTCAGTTGCATGGCAGAGTCAAAGCCAGCCTGAACTACAAAATTCTGCTCAAAAAGCAGAAAGAGGAAAACCAGGAGAAAGAAGAGGAGGAAGAGGAGCTGAGGCAGAGGAAGAGGAGGAAGAAGAGGAATGTGTGTTGTGACTTGGGCAGGCCTTTGAAGGTTATGCCTGCCTGGCTCCTGCCTAGTTCTCTGCTCCCTGGTCTACTGAGCTATGAGCCTCTGCCTCGCACATGGCCACCGTGGACGGAGCCCTGCCACGTCCCCCAAGGTTTCCCCTGAAGCTGTGAGACGATAGGGTCACGGCGATGCAGGGCAGCTCCCGCGCTGGTCTTGTGGAATCACTGCCACAACCTCACCTCTGGCCTCTCTCACCTTCTCCTGCCTGTGTGTCTCACATCTCTGCGTTCTCTTTCTTTCCGGGAAGGTCTTTGTGGTCTTTGGGGAAAAGATTGCTTGTTTGTTTATTTTTCAAGACAAAGTCTCAAGGAGCCCAGTTAACCTCAAAGTTATTACACAATGACCAATGATGACCTTGAACTTCTGACCCTTCCTGCTTCCACTGCCCAATGCTGGGGTTTCAGGTGTACCCTACCACAACTGATTTATGGGGTGCTGGGGATCCATTCCAGTGCCTCGTGGACACTGAGGGAGCACTGTGCCAACTGAATGCATCTCTCCCCTAACAATCCTCTTCATGCACCTAATTAGAACCGCCACCACCTCAGCCCAAAGACGCACTCATTCTGAGGTTCAGGTGGACACGAGTCCGGGGGGCTCTATGCAGTCCACTGTGTCCTCCATCCTAGCTACCTGCTTTCCACTCCCCTCCATTCTTTCTCCCCCCTTTCCCTTCTCTTCTCCTCCCCTTCTTCTTCCACCTTGCCCAGGAGGGAAGCAGAGACTTCTCAGTGCTTTGGACTTGGGAACCTTGGGGGGCTCAGAGAGCCAAGAAGACATCAGAGAACTGACTCTGGCTTAGGTTGAAGCCATCTAGCTGCAATACATTAGATACTGGGGTCTTTCCTGACCCTTGGGTGAGATCTATGCTTTAGAGACCTGGTTACTGTCATTTAGGAGAAGAGAAAGTCTCCTATTCACTGTTAGCAAGTAGTCTTTGCCTGAAGGTGGGGCCTTGGCCCCCAGGATAGCAGAGAGGCAGATGCATGCGCAGTGACCTCCAGATGCTGTCCTCAGCCTCTTTGTATGTTCACCCCAGACTACTCACTCCAGCACTGCACTGTTGGCAATGGTGGGCTCAGCCAATCTGGAGGCAGGGAGGGTACTGTGGTTGGACGAGGGGCCCTGAAGAACCACATGATGAAGACTTGGTTCCCCAGGGTGGGACCATTGGGAGGTGATGAAGCTTTTACCAGGTGGAACTCAGTGGGAGGGCTGTGGGTCGCTGGGTGTGTGTCTTCAGGGGCCTGCACAACCTTGGGTCCTTCTCTTTCTCCTTTTGAATACTGACAGTGTAAGTGGCCTTGTCATTCCCACAGGACCTTAAGAGTGGAGCCCAGACTCTGAGCCAACATGAGTCTTTTCTCTTGTTAATTTCTAGGTGTTTTGGGCTGGAGAGGTGGCTCAGGGGTTAAGCCTCCGCCTTGCAGGGGGACGGTCCTGAGTTCGGATCCCAGATCCCACGTATAGAAGCCAGGCGGAAGCAGGGGCGGCCTGCGCTTCTGGTCCTGGTAGGGCGGAGCCTGTGAATCCCGGGGCAGAAGGAGGTGGAGGCTCCATGGTGGTTCGCGAATTCGTCCGTGGTTCTATACACACACACACACACACACACACACACACACACACATACACACGCACATGCTCACAGTTGAATAAATAATAATAATAAAAAATTTTTTTTTAAAAAATTTCTAGGTGTTTTGTAAATGAGAAACTAATTCCCAAGCCAGAGGGTCCCTTGTAGTATGGCAGAGACCTGCCGTGCTCTGCCTGCACCCAGCATCCTTCTGGGTGCCACCCAAGCACAGCAGCCTGACCTGTGGCCAGGGCACCTTTGCCCTCTGATGTCCTCTCTCTGTCTTCACATTTCCAGTTTCACCAAACACAGGTAAGGACTTGGCTGAGCGACACTTTCAGAGGAGACGGGCAAGAGAGACAGAGATTCTACACGCTGTCTTGTCACAAAATCCAGAAAAGGAAAATACGCCTTTAACCTGGGCAAGAGCCAGATGAAAATTACCATTTTTAAAACAAAGGATTTTGCGGCAGGAACCAAATAGCTCAGCTTGAGTGATGGAGCCCCTGTCCTTGAGGGCCATCTCTCCCACAGCACATGATATCAGTTTGAAGGATTCAAGAGGGCCGCATTGGGAGCAGCTGGAATTGCCAAAGGTCGAGTGGCGGTGGAGGTTTTGGTATGAACAGGATTTGGATTCACTTCTTGCCAAGCACTTGGGAGACGATCACCCTGGTGCCCAGAACTCAAGACCCCTTGGCCTGTGTGTTCAGTCATGCGCTCAACCTCAGCTGCAACATATGTTGTGTCAAGCAGATCCTCGAAGACAAGAATGCGTCCTGCAAGCAGTGCAGTTTTATTTCCATCAAGAATGGAAGCATGTGTCCCAGTGCTGTCCCGACACCTGAGGAGAAAGATGGGGCGTCCTTCTGAGCTGAACATGCCCACAGGAAGGCCCTAGCCCTTCACGCTCAACTGAAGAACAACCCAGGACAGGACCTAGGGGCAGGACACTTTTGCGCCATTGAGCTCATCTGCTATGACACAGCTGGGCTCTCAGACTCCAGAAAGTAGCTATGGTGAAGCCAGCCAACAATGGATGAAGACGGCTGGAACCCGGTGCCATGCATCAGACATGGAGCAGGTGACCTTGACGGAGAAGCTGACAGCACAGACCGTGACCAAGAAGAGCCCCTAAAACAGCTGCTGTCTACACACCTGAAGTAGCTCTCATGATGTGAGAGAAACCGATTGGTCTGCAGTCTTTGTATATTGATCAGTTTAAACTACTCAAAGACAAGAGCCGGTACTTACATGACTGAACAGTGGAACATGAAGCTCAGGTAGCCGTCTCCTGACCCATCCAGAGGGACTTTTGGCCAAAGAAAGAGAGAACTTAAAGCGGTTAAAAGGTCTTCAGAGATCTCGTCAGCACTATGGAGTAGAAGCCGATTATACAGGCAGCTGAGGAAGAATGCTGGCCGTGGATGGTGCCCGCAGCAGCCCATACTCCTCATTCCAGTCAGAGGTGCTTAGCCCATGTGGATGATGTTCATTCCAATCAGTCTCTGATTGGACACTGCCTTACCCCCAAAACTGTGGCTACCGTTGGTGACCCGTTGACTCTTACTGTGGGTAACGGCGACTGCGCTGGACTGAAAGTGGAGAACCACACTCCCCATAGGTCAGCCGTCCCGTTGCACCTCTCTGTCCCTATTGTTTTCCCCTTCACAGCTCTGGGCTTGGACCACCGGCTACCACCAAATGCCCACTATCTTGTCTGAAAGGAAAGCAGTAGAAAATGATGGGTGGAGAGTAGGTGCTTGTGGTATTAAATGAGAGATCCCAGAAACTGTCCTTTGAATTCAGTAAAGACAGGGACAGTGCTCAGTATGGATGGGGAGAATGCTTTTCTGACTTAGCCACAGTAAAGACTTCCCTGAGCAAGCCATAGCGAACATCAAGCCCTAAACTGAAAAGATCGACCCACAGATCCGGCTGAAGATCTGAGTCCTCTCCAAAGTGGTTCCGTGTTCACCTGAAACTCATTTTCCCCAAAGCAACCAGAAAGTGGTCCTGACAGAAAGTCAGCTGTCTGGAGGTGCCACAGAGAATCGCCAGGTCATCAAGAACCTGATGACCAGGACGCAGGGGACAGAGGTCAGAAGTCAGAGGGAGGTACAACCCTGGAGCACTGAGGACAAAAGAGATCAGAGAAGATCCTCCCCTGGAGCACCAACGCTGAGCTAAAGATGCACTCGGAGCTCCCAATAGTGAAAAATCAGTTGCTTGTCCATCTTTACTGCTTTGCTATGAGATTCTCCAGGCTCAGCCTTCCAGGGCTGAACTATGGGCCACTGCCATACCCACCCAGTTATTTTTACATGGGATCTGAGGATCTGAACTCAGGTCCTCTTACAGAGACTTTAACTACTGAGCCATCTCCTCGGCCCCTCTGTAATATTTAAAGCACAAGGTCCAGCCATGAGCAATTTCGTATTTCCAGGTGTGTTGGTCAGCTTTCCACACTGCGACCGAAGACCTGCAGAAATCTGCAGAGGAAAGACTTATCTCGACTCATGGCTTCAGAGGTTTTCAGCCTCGGTCGGTCAGCTTCATTGCTTTCAGATGGGTTGTCACAGAACCTTTTGATGGGAACATATGGTAGAAAGCCCAGGGGACCAGGAGGCAAAGGGAGAAGGAAGAAGAAGGGATGAAATATACCAGGCTTCAACACGTGAACTTCTGGGAGATGGGAGAGCCGGGCTTCAGCATGTGAACTTCTGGGAGATATTTAACACCCAGACCACACCACTAGATACACAGCAAAACCAGGTCACTTTACAATAAACCAACAGAATACAAACACCAATGAGCACACAGCAGAGTCTAGACATCGATGTTTCACGTGAAAACCTGAGGTAGCATGGATTTTCAAATAATCTAGTGGAAATTTTATAACCAAACTCAGCCACTGAATTTTAAAAATAAACAGGTTGGTTAATAGCAGATTAGACAGAGCAAGGGAGAGGTTTAAGAGCTGTAAGAGAGAGCAGTAAAAATATCCCTATGGGTTCAGTAAAAGGGAGAAGGGTGCCCGAGATAAACCTGGAGACCTGATTTTGGCCCCTGGAGCCCACATGACATAAAAGAGACCCCACTTCTGAAAGCGAGCCTCTGACCTCCATCTGAATATTGTAGCATGCACATATCTGTTCTCTCTCTCTTTTCTCCCTCCGAGCTTTCTTTCTTCAAACAAATAAATATTTAAAAATACACTTGACTAAAGCAAGTAGATTTTTTTTTCCTCTAGGAATCCTCCAGCCTTCAGCCATCACCCACTGAACTGAACAGCTACTGGCAGTCATCCTTGGACTACCTTGGGCATACCTGTAAGTCAACTCAACCTATTCCCTATTTATATATTCATTTTGCTAATTCTGTAACTCTAGAGAACCTGACTAACACGGATATCTTGTGTTTTTTAAAGCAAGTAGACTTTTAAAAGACAAAAGCACGAGTCTTGCAGTTCTCAGCCTCCAAGATGTCTGCAGTAACCCAGCCCCCTCCAGCTGTGGCCAGCCAGCCATGCTGCCTCCGCTTTGAAAGACTGTTTCTCCCTCTGGAACCATAAGCTGAATAAATCTCTCTTTCTCCTTTTAAAAAAAAGACAAAAGCACGTTTTAAATCACAAGAGAAACATAAGCCATTGTGTGGTTAAACTCCATTGTTGACTTGGCTGGATTTGGACTCCCTGGGGAGATCCACCTCTGGATGTGTCCTTGAGGAACTTCCAGTGGTTTGCTGAGAGGGGAAGACCCGTTCTAAATGCGGGCTGTGGTTGAAAAGAGCAGAAAGCGCGCTGAGCACGGGTCCACCTCTCTCTGCTCCGACTGTTGCAGGACCAGCTGCCTCCGCCCAGGCCGCCTTGAAACAGTGAGCAAAGTAAACCCTTCCTTACTAAAGCTAATAAAACTAATAGTAGAGTATCTGTACCCAGGACTGGGGTTGCTGTGATAACCCTGACCATGGAGCTTACAGGCCCTGGGAAAGGTTTGCAAGAGAAATGTGGGAGTTTAGAGCTGTAGCGTGGCATGAACTCGGGAGGGTTCTGGGTCTGGAAGACCAGAATGCTGAGAGAAATGTGGACCATGGGACCCAGCCCGTGAGGTTTCGAGGGAAACAAAGATTTTATGGGGAGCTATCCATGTTGTGTTCTAGAAGAGAATCTGGCTGCACCTGTCCATCTCCTGAGGATGTCAGACTAAATCCAAAAATTATGAACTTATTTCTTGGCAGAGCAAACTTCAAGACAGTACAGCATCCGAGCTGTGATGTGGTTTCTGCTCACTTCTCTTACTTGTGTCTGCAACGAAAGACAGCCCATACGAACAGTAAAGAAAGAAACAAGTTCCAAGTTGTAGAGGAGGAGGCCGCAGATGAAGCATCTGTAACTCTTAGGGAGATCGGCAGATTAGCACCAATGAAGAGGAACCCTACGGTGCTCACTGGAGCGATGAGAAGCGTGACCTGGGGGAGACCCTTCAGCCAAAGCTGCAGCTTGTGCAATGAGAGGCGAGTGTGTGGTTTGAGGGTGGCACTGACTCCCTGCTAGAGACAATCAGTCAGGCCACATGAATGTGGACACAGTGCTGGGGCCCTATTGCGTCTCCAGCGGGCCATGGAGCTCGGCAGTGCTATCCACATAGTGCTGGGGGGCGGCTCACCGAGGCCTGCCCGAGATTCCGAAGAACCACAATGGTCAGGCAACGCATGTTTCCTGTAAGAAGCCACTGTATGAACTGTGAGGAGAAGCCCTGTTGCAGTGGAGACCCCAGGATGCTGGAGATGCCAGGACTATGGGATGCTGTCAAGGCCGGCTTTGAGCATGAAGTGGAGCTGGCCCAAGAGAGAGCCTCCAGGCCGCAGAGATGGAGGGTGAGGTGCCCAAGTCCGTAAGATCACAGAGGGCAAGATGCCCAAAGCAGGTGGGTTGCAGATGATGCCAGCAAGATCCCCAAAAGACAGATATGGATCTACAGAATTTGGTGTTCATCATGCTGGATTTTGGTCTTGCTTTGGCCTTACCTTTTCTGCCTGTTTGGAGGCAGAAATGCTCACTATGTGCCAATATACTTCAGAAGTACACAGCTTGGTCTTTCATCTTACAGGGGATCATAGTGAAGAGCTGGTCTTGTCTCAGAAGAGACTGGATCTTCGTAAAGTGTTGGGTCTGTTTAAGGCTATGGCGCTTTGAGGGCACACGGGAATTTCCTTCTGAGGTGGCCACGAGCCTTGAAATTCCAGGGTGGAAGATAGCATCTTAAAAGTGTGTGCTTGGATGCCAAGTTGACAAAGGGTGGACTTCCGATGGTTAATCTTCATCATGAACTTCAGGAGATTTGAAATTCCCTCTGGCTGTTAACTTCGAGGGAATTTCCAGAGAGGTCCTGAATGTGGGTAGTATCATCCCTTGGGTTGGGATCCCTGGCAGAATAAAAAGGGAAGATGAGCCGAGTGCCAGCATTCGTCCTGACTGTGGGGCAGTGTGACCAGCCACCAAGTACCCCACACCCCTACCTTCCACCACGACAGACTGTGCACAACTCTCCTCTACTGTGGACTAAATGAAGTCCTTTCTCTTTAGGTTGCTTTTGCCAGTATTTTATCACAGCAACTAGCACAGTCACGGCGGAGAGTACAATCCACATGAATTTAGAACAGAGACTAGGGAGAGAATTGTGAAATTAGGGTCTAAAAAGAATAGCCAAGAACTTTCCAAAGTCACAGAAAAAAAAAATTGTATGGCAGAAACACAAAACATCATAAAGTCAAGGATAAACAATAGGAAAAAAAGAAGTCACACCAGGGCAGAGATCAAATCAAGAAAGACAAGGCGAGCGCTGAAAGCAGTCTGAGAATAAACAGATTCCTGACAGACACTCCCTGGGATCACCAAACCAGAACACAGCTCGTGACCTCCACAGCGAGCCGGCAATAAAACAGAGCAAGACGAAATCGGATCTCAGAATTCCACAGACCAGAAACACTTCAAATATAAAGCTGAAATAAGAGCCTTCGGATGAGCAGCAGCATGGATTTCGATCCTCAAGACTGATAAGAAGTTCTAAAGGAAGAGCTTGTTTAAGAGAAATCAGGTCCTTCATTGCACTAAATCATAGCCCTGGAGAACACGTGACTCATTCCAAGTCAGCTTGACCCTGCAGGATAGAAGCAGCACGCGGCCCAATTGCAGAAAAGACAAGCAAATTAGCAAGAAGGCAACATGGGGGTAACCTAAAAGATCACAAGGGAAAAAGGGAAAATGATTCTTTTTTTAATTGATTTTGTTTTTATTTTCATTCTTCTACAATGTCATACATGCAAACAATGCATTTTGATCATAGGTACCCCGTCTCCCTCACACTTCCCCTGGACAGTTCTCTAGCATGTCCACTTTCTGCCTTTATATCCTAAAGTTTTTTTTTAAATTGGACAGTATAATATGTAAGTAATAAAACAAAATACATCAAGGATGTAGATAGTTATGATTGAGTTCCCAGTTCCAGATGGTTAAGAACATACCATCGGGGCGGAAAAGTGACTCAGGGGTTAAGCCTCTGCCTTGCAGGCAGAAGGTCCTGAGTTCGGATCCTAGACCCCAAGTATAGACGCCGGGCGGAAGCGGGGGCGGCCTGCGCTTCTGGTCCTGGTAGAGCGGAGCCTGTGAATCCCGGGGCAGAGTAAACAAGGAGGAGGTGGAGGCGTCCATGGTGGTTCCCAAATTCGCCCGTGGTTCTACACACACACACACACACACACATACACACACACACACACGCACGCATATGCGCGCACGCACACGCACAATTGAGTAAATAATAAAAAAAGTATTAAAAAAAAAGAACATACCATAAAGCTGAAAAACAGCAGTTTAGTCCATTTTCTATAAGACTAAGTTTGTGACGTGAGTACATGGAACCCCAGCCCACAGGAGGCCGTCCACATTGTGTGTACCTGGAACCTACTCCATGAGAGGCCTTCATGTTGTGAGTATCCAAATATGGAATTCAGGGTTTTGGCAGGCAGCGTAGTATGTCAGGCTATTAATATTCAGATATCCACAGGTCACAACACTGAATGTAGAAATAGTCTCATCTCCTCTCTGCCACTTTCTGATGCACATGGGACACAGCAGCCACATGTGCAGTGTCTCTAGGGGCAGGGGGAAAATGATTTTGACTTGTAGATACAGTTCTCTAAAAACATGAAAAGCTGTGTCTTTGGGATACATGTACATGTTCATATATATGTGCGCATCAGCACATGACATGCTTGCATGAATAGCATAGATGCATTCATGTGTAAACGTAAGAACAGAATAAAATGAAAAATATTGGGGCTGGAGAGATGGCTCAGGGGTTAAGCCTCTGCCTTACAAACGGAGGGTCCTGAGTTCGGATCCTAGATCCACGTATAGACACCAGGTGGAAGCAGAGAGGTCTGCGCTTCTGGTACTAGTGGGCAGATACTGTGAATCCGGGGCATAGTAACAAGGAGGAGGTGGAGGCGGTCCATGGTGGTTCCGGAATTCCCCTGTGGTTCTACGCACACACACGCAAGCACACGCACACGCATGCACAATTGAATAAAAATAAAAATAAATTTAAAAAATGAAAAATATTGGTCATCTCAATAAAAACATAATGCATTTGCAAAACTCAGAGTCTATGGCCAGGACTGTAGCTCAGCGGTACAGTGCTCGCCTGGTACCCATGAGACTCTAGGTTCAATCCCTGGCATTTCCAGGAAAAAAAATTCAGTATCTATTAATCTCAATAATGAGAAATAATTTCAGCAAAGATGCAGAACACAGAATCAATATTTAAATTGATTGTCTGCTACCAGTGAACAATCCAAATGAATTAAGAAAAGTCTTATTTGCAATGGCACCAAAATAATTAAATAGTAAGAGTCAAATTAATGAAATACAAGATTGATATGCTTACAACATACAAGACAGGAAGAAGGTCTTAGAACTGGAAAGAAGCCTGTGCCCACAGCCAGACGACTTATTGTGAAAGGCAGCAGTCAGCACACCGATATCAGAATCCTTCTGGATTTTACACAGGGTACTGATAGGACCCAAAACAACTGCGACAAACATCTGATATCAAAGTTGCTGTCTTGCAGCGCCGCGAGGCGAAGCTTATGAGGCCAACTTAATCCAGGCATAAGAAAGAGGCACGAGGGAATGATTTCAATGAGAACTAAATTTGTGATGGGTTGAGTTTTACAAGGGAAAGACACAAAGGTGATAAACGCATCTGCTGAGACGACTCCCTGTCGACACACTTCCAGTTCTGCCATGTCGCCGATGTCACTGCACGACCCACAACCTAGGCGAGCAGAGGGCTATTCTCACTTGTGATTCTTGGTTACATGTCACGAGCTGGCAGGAGAGGTGATAGCAACATAAGAACTGAGGGAATCGCTGGGAGAGGGACGTGCTTGTTAGAATGCCGAGAACTGAATCGGCTCCCTCCATCTTATCCACCAGCCCAGGGAATGTCTTGCCCACCATGGGCGAAGCCATGATGCATGTCACAACACAGATAACCCTGGAGAACCATAGGCCATGGAAGATCACATGCTATGTGTGACAGAGAGCAAGCTCACAACGCCACTCATCAACCGTGTACTTTCCGCATGCCTCAAGTTACCCGTCTTAAGCGTCTCCGGATCGCTGCCTCTTCCTTATCCATAAACTGATATCGTACCAGAGTTGTGAATGTTATGGGCTGCTATACAAAGCAAATGTGAAATATGTGTTGGAAACTATTTTTTTAAATTTTTTTTTATTTATTCAATTGTGTGTGTATACGTGTGTGCACATGTGTGTGTGTGTGTAGAACCACGGACAGATTTGGAAACCACCATGGACGCCTCCACCTCCTCCTTGTTTACTCTGCCCCGGGATTCACAGGCTCCACCCTACCAGAACTGGAAACGCAGGCTGCCCCCGCTTCCGCCTGGCGTCTATACGTGGGGTCTAGGATCTGAACTCAGGACCTTCTGCCTGCAAGGCAGAGGCTTAACCCCTGAGCCACCTCTCCAGCCCCCTAGAAACTATTTTTAAAACTGTTAATGCTGGACTATACTAAAAAATGTCTTCATACCTCAGCGGGCTGCCCTGTGCTGTCTGCAGAGCCAAAGCACTGTGGTGCTTGGAGAGGCAAAGTCAGGACATCCTGACAGTATGTTCTTAAAAAGGAGACGACACGTGGGGTGCATGCAGCACAAATACACAGAAGATGCGTTTGTGCTCCATGATTTACACTTCAGACTCCTGAGAAAGTAACTGCTTTCTGAGAAGTAGGCAGGACCTCTCAGTGAGGGCCGGCCAGAAGGCTTCACAGGCCATGACTCTGAGAGATGCTGTAACACATGGACCACAAGCACAGCCTAGAGTGTGTGCTGCTGGCAAGTGCTGTCACGGGGAGCTTGTGGCCTGGAGCAGACGAGGCACAGTGGAGTTCCCAGCACTAATCCATACAGTCAGATCGCACTCTATTCATCTATCACTTCATCCACTTACCTACCTGTCCATTCACCTTTCATCCAGCCATCCACTCATCTATTCATCTTCTAGTTGCTCCATCCACCAATCCATTCATCTTCCAGTATCTCCGTCCACTCATCCTTTTGTCTCATCTACCTCTCCGTCAATCCATTTTTCATCCATCCTTCAGTTTCTCCATCAATCCATCCATCTATCCATGCATTTCTGTTTCTCCATCCACCCATCCATTCATCCCACAGTCTCTCCATCCATACATCCCACAGTCTCTCCATCCATACATCCCACAGTTTCTCCATCCATACATCCCACAGTTTCTCCCACCCATCCATCTATCCCTCAGTCCATCCATGCATCCATCCACCCACCCACCCACTATGGCTCTACTCAATACCAGGGACAGAATCAGGCAAGTGAGCAGCCCAGGTTCAGACATTAAGGAAACTTTCTTCCCTTCAGGTTGGTGGTGTCTTCTTAAGGCTGCCTGTGGCCTTCCTTGTACCTGGCCCTGGTCCTGTCTCGGATCTGTCCGCCAAACTGTGAGCTCAGGAGTCAGAACCATACTCTGCCCACTTGCACGTCTGTGGCTGCAGCACAGAGCCACCCTCAGAGTGAGCACAGTACCATCGCTGAATCAGACGCTGTTGCTGTCGCTGTGGCAGCACCCAAGGAATGACAGTTAAGCCAGCGTCTGGCCTGTGCCCTGATGGTTCTGCAGATAAGGCTGCTTCTAAGCGTCATCAAATCTTATTGCAATGTTCCTAATCCAATCAAACCCAGGCCCCTGCTGGGTCGCAGGGCCCAACTGTCTTCAGGTCTGAGCAGACTACAAGGTGCTGACAAGCTGCACAGAGGCAGCCAGAAGCGATGTCGGGTTCTGAGCGGCCCAGACCTGGTTGCACCTTGAGCAGTGTCAGCTGCTTCTGAGTCTCTCAGGCGTGTGATCAACACGTGGATGGTGAGCTCTGCTGTGTGACCTGAGTCCTCACACGCTCAGCACCCTGACCGAGCTCGGTGCACTAGGCTGTGGCCCAGCACATGGACCTCAGCCTGAGCCAGGCCCACTCCGGGCTGAGAGAACTTTCTTTTTTCTCCTAGAATCTGCAAAGAGCACATTTCACTTTGTAGGTGGAAGACAAGACACCCCATCAAACCCAGAGACCTGGAAGTTGAAGTCAGTGAGTGCCCCCCGCTGCTCTTCCCCAGCCCACCCAGAGTCAGCACTTGCTCCCCAAGCAGGAAAGCAGAGGTTGCTGTGGGTAGGACTGTATAGTTCCCAGGGAAACCACACTGGAGTGGGACGGGAGGGCATGGCGTGGGAGACCATGTGTGGGGCAGTGTACCCCAAGTCTAATGGCCATTTCAGAGATGACAGGGGCATCACAGACCCAGAGCAGGGACTGATGGCAGATTTCCTCCCACCCAGAGTGCCCACATAACTGACGGACCCTTGAGTGCTGCCTGGTGGGTTTTTCATTTTCTCTGAGCTGCCTGGATTCCTGGAACACCCCATCCAGACCCACAGCCTAGCCGCTTGTGAGGCTGGAGCCCCAGCAGGCTACGTAAGTCTTGCCAGCTTCGCGAAGTGCCTTAAAGCTCCATGAGGGGTCCAAGGAGAGGGCAGGTGCAGAGTCCAGTGTTCGGCAGGGCATGCATGTGCACACTCCCCATGCGGCATGATCTCTCCAGGAGCACAGGGGCCGGTCCTGAGGCATCTGTCTGGATCTGACTGACACCTGGCACTCCATCACCCACTACCAGCGAGTACTGTGCAGTTAGACAGGAAGGTGGCACCAGTAGGCACACAGCACACAGAGAACAGCAGCTCCTCGACAGACTGCACTGCGAACCTGCTTCGGCAGGCAGCGGGGCCCAGGGGGCCACCAGAATCTGTACAGCTGATGCGCTCCCACCCGGTGAAGTAAAGCAGCCCTGGACGGCACCTTGAGGCATCACTGACAATCACAGAAAACATGGAAGCAGACCCCAACCCCTGCCCCAGAAACACCCACCAGTGAGTTCGTTTCCCATGGCAACCAAGCTTGTCTCTTGTCATCTTATTCATCTTCACAGGTGAGGGCTCCACCCCTGTGACCCTCCTGCCCTCTCCCTCCTGCCAGTGTTTGTAATTATATCAGTTTTTCCTCTCTCAACCTTCACAGAAATGAGCACTGCACACAGAGAGCACTCACACAGAGAACACTGCACACAGAGAGCACTGCACACAGAGAGCAATGCACAGAGAGCACTCACACAGAGAGCACTGCACACAGAGAGCACTGCACACAGAGAGCACTGCACAGGGGAGCACTGCACACAGAGAGCACTGCACACAGACAGCACAGCACAGAGAGAGCACTGCACACAGAGAGCACTGCACACAGAGAGCACTGCACACAGAGAGCACTCACACAGAGAGCACTGCACACAGAGAGCACTCATACAGAGAGCACTGCACACAGGGAGCACTCACACAGAGAGCACTCACACAGAGAGCACTGCACACAGAGAGCACTGCACACAGAGAGCACTCACACAGAGAGCACTGCACACAGAGAGCACTGCACACAGAGAGCACTGCACACAGAGAGCACTGCACACAGAGAGCACAGCACACAGAGAGCACTGCACAGAGAGCACTGCACACAGAGAGCACTCACACAGAGAGCACTGCACACAGAGAGCACTCACACAGAGAGCACTGCACACAGAGAGCACTCACACAGAGAGCACTCACACAGAGAGCACTCACACAGAGAGCACTCACACAGAGAGCACTGCACACAGAGAGCACTCACACAGAGAGCACTCACAAGAGAGACACTGCACCAAGAGCACTGACACAGAGAGCACTCACACAGAGAGCACTCACACAGAGAGCACTCACACAGAGAGCACTGCACACAGAGCACTCACACAGAGACACTGCACACAGAGAGCACTCCACAGAGAGCACTCAACAGAGACACTGCACACAGAGAGCACTCACACAGAGAGCACTGCACACAGAGAGCACTGCACACAGAGAGCACTGCACACAGAGAGCACTCACACAGAGAGCACTGCACACAGAGAGCACTCACACAGAGAGCACTGCACACAGAGAGCACTGCACACAGAGAGCACTGCACACAGAGAGCACAGCACAGAGAGAGCACTGCACACAGAGAGCACTCACACAGAGAGCACTGCACAGAGAGCACTGCACACAGAGAGCACTCACACAGACAGCACTGCACACAGAGAGCACTGCACACAGAGAGCACTGCACACAGAGAGCACTGCACACAGAGCACTGCACACAGAGAGCACTGCACACAGAGAGCACTGCACACAGAGAGCACTCACACAGAGAGCACTGCATACAGAGAGCACTCACACAGAGAGCACTGCACAGAGAGAGCACTGCACAGAGAGAGCACTGCACACAGAGAGCACTGCACACAGAGAGCACTCACACAGAGAGCACTGCACACAGAGAGCACTGCACACAGAGAGCACTGCATGTGTTTTCCTTCCTCTCTTGGACTCTGCACTGCCACGCCTCCCTCCCTCTGGTGACAGGGAACATGGCACTTTCTAGTCATGTCCAGGTTTCTCGCCTTGCAGAGGCAGCTGATTTCCCACAGAAATCTTTGCTCATTTTTAGGAGATACCAGAGGCGGAGGAGGCTCCCGAAGGTTCCTTATGGGATGTCCGAGCTGTCTCCCCAGGGCCTGGCCTGCTGCGGTATCTGACTTCTTCATGGGTGCTGGAGATCTGACTCAGACCCCCACACTTGAGCAGCAAGCACTTTTCCCACTGAGCCATCTCCCAGCCTGAATTAACCCTTTTTAAAGCCAGTAGTCAGGGCGGAAACATCTGGAACAACACACAGAGCCAAAACACTGGCTGAAGGGAAGCAGAGTACAGGGTGGCCTTCCTGTAGCCTTGGTGCCCTCAGCCTGTGCCAGGGCCACCTGAAATCTCACCTTTCCATCAATGAGCAATGGCTAGTGCCTTCTCATTGCAAGGGTGCCATGTCCAGACTGGGAAAATACAGAGAAACTGAAAGAACAGCTGCCCTCAGCACGCCTGGCTGGCCACGTGATCCTGTCCCTCTGCGGCCTGCACATACTTGCCACATCATACACCTGGTCTGAGTGACAGGGTGCTGGGGAGGAAGAATACAGACACATATACCACTGAGAGCTGTGCCCAATCCACGCCCTCCCAGCTGTCCAAGCACAGCAGATGCCAAAGCAGCAAAGCAAAGCGGCCTCCGCGGTAGGACTGCTGCTTTCCTCGCTTCCCTCCCTGCTCCTTATCGTTAGAGAGTGTGGACAGTTCCCCGCAGGACCTTGGTTTCCCAGGTCACCTCACAGGATCCCCAAGCTGGGGGGCTCCTGACACCTCCTAAGGGTCATAAACTCATGGCTGGCTCCCCACGGCCTCCAGGAGGAGCCGCCCTTTCCTTTCTGCTCCTAGGGGCTCCAGGACTCTTGGCTGCAGGGACTTGGGTATGTGCTCTGATCTGCATGTGTTTCCCTCCAGAATTCAGACTCTCACATTGTGTTGGTCCCAGACCAGGGGCGTAGCTCAACAGCAGAACGGCAGAACACTACCCAGCATGCACAAGTCTGTGTTGGATCCCAGCACCACAGAAAAAGAAATAAAAACCAACAGTAAAATAAAATATAAGTGAACTATATCAAAGACACAGGACAGGCTCACATCTTTCTATGATGCCAGATCTTACAGAATAACAAGAAATTCACAAACTGTCAGTCTTCTTGCCTGTAACACACCAGGTACTTCTTTCCTTTTTCCTTTTTTTTTTTTTTTTTTTTTTTTTTTTTTTTGAGACAGAGTCCATTGGCCTGGCTGGCCTGGCTGGCCTGGAATCCATTATGTAAACCGGGCTGGCTTCGAACTTGTGGCAACTCCCTGTCTCTGCCGCCTTCACTGTACACTTCTGATTTCACCTGGTATATATGGTCACTGGCGACCACAGGCTCTTTTACTTCGATCCTAATTACCGAGATTAACTCTAAGATCACACGTTACTCTGCCCACAGTTATCTGTTTACGCTGCAATCGCAAGACAAGGCTAAATAAAGCAGCTGCAAGATCCACAGAGGCCTTCCTGGGGCAGAGACAGGCTGGCACATGATCAGACAAAATGCCAACAAAACAAAGCTGGGCACAAGGCTGCTGGGTGCAGGGCTGTTGTTGGGCACAGGGCTGTTGGATATAGGGTTATTGCTTGGCACAGGTTAATTCCGATGGATCCTTTGAAGAGGGGCACCCAGCTGGCTGAAATCTGGGTCGGTCCCCTGCAAACTTGTGGTAAGTGCACCAGAGTCTGATGACAGGTCAGCTGACACCCTGCACCCGCTCTGGGAGACTGCGTCACCGTTGGCCTGTGTATCTGACCTCTTGGGCTCGACACACCCATGCATCCTCAGGCTCCTGGTGGTAATCTTATTGTGTGCATAAGTCATGATCAGTGTGGGTCTCGTGGTTCATGCTGGACAGGCGGTGACCGACAGGCACAAAGAGGACACAGTCCTTCTGCCTCGCATCTGTTCTCATGACAGAGCGATCTCTACTTAAGACACAAAGTGAGTGTGAATGGAGTACAGCAGGACACTCTTGCTTGCAGCGCAGGGAACAGCCTGATGCCACAGCAGCAACTGAGTCACAAGCTCTACTTGCATGAATGGGGGAGTCAAAGACTGTGGAGAAGAGACCTGGGCTCTGCGCTGTCCCTTCCCGCTGCTTTGAGAGGGACCTAAGAAGCAGGCACCCACCAGATGCTCGGCCCACCAGTGCCTGGTCTTAGTCAATTGCATTGACTTTTATACATTTCCTAGCCTGAGGTTACAGCAAGCTGACTGGATACAGTGCACGTGGCTACTGCTATGTCTTTTTTTTAAAAAATTTTGTTATTTATTATTCATTCAATTGTGCATGTATGCATGTGTGCGCGCGTGTATGTATGTGTGTGTATGTATGTGTGTGTGTAGAACCACGGACGAATTTGGGAACCACCATGGATCTCCTCCACCTCTTCCTTGTTTACTCTGCCCCAGGATTCACAGGCTCCGCCCTACCAGGATCAGAAATGCAGGCCATCCCCACTTCTGCCCAGCGTCTATACATGGGGTCTCATGACCTTCCGCCTGGAAGGCAGAGGCTTAACCCCTGAGCCACCTCTCCAACCCTAACTGCTATGTCTTATAAGGATGTTTGTTATTATAAGGATACGGCCTTAGAAGGACGTGTGTCTTACAGAGATGCTAACCCATGATGTATCTGCGAAGACCCTATTTCTAAATAAGGTCTCATTGAGAGGGGCCAGGGATTAAGGTTTCAAAGTATCTTTTGGGCAACACCCTTCAACCCACCTCTGTCCCCTGCAGGGCGCTGAGGTTCTCAGTCTACCTTACACTGCTTTCCCACAGCTTCGTCACATGAAGATTCTTATTACCAGATGATAGTTTGGACCGAAATGTTTCCACAACTCCTGTTCTAAGATCTTGTTCAGATGCAGGGTTGATTTTGTCAGGCTGTGGAGCCTTTAGGAGGTGGGGCCCAACTGGCAAACGTGGGCGGGCTTTGAAAGTTGTGCCTGGGCCCCCGTCCTGCTTTCTCTCTATCTACCATGATGTGAACAGCCTCAGTGCCTGCTCCTGCTGCCACACACGGAGCCGTCCCGCCAAGCCTTCCATGGTGGATCACAAGACGAAGAAATCATAGTTCTTCCCTCGGGTTGTTTCTGTTGGGTGCTGTGTTCACTCAGCTCTGAAGTCTCACACAGAGGTCTCGGGGCTCTCCTGGGGTCTCTAGGACTCTGTTCTGGAACATGACCTCACCCCATGGGGGTCTGTCGGCTATGGGGGGGGGTGGGCTCTGGCCATACAGTGGGAAGCAGAGGACACAGGGATGTCAGGACAGGACACCAAAGGCATGGGGACAAAAATCAAGGGATGCCCAGCCTCGTCCTCTTGTCATTTCGGGTCGTCCATCACAGTCACTTTGGCAGAGCCAGTGCGAGTGGCCACCTGCCTGCCTGTAATAGAAAGTGGTTCTAACTTCCCTTCTGGATGGCTAGAGAACCAGGGCTCGGGCAAGCCGAGCTCCCAGGCCTCCACGGAGCCTCCCGCACCACCAGGGAGCCTTGGTTACTGCTGTCGACTCCTTCCATGCAGAGCAGAGGCGAGAGGTGAGCGGACACAGACATGCTGCTCCCGCCTGCAACAACCCCGACATTTCCTGCTCAGACGTCTGTACTGTGGGTAAAACTAGCAGAAGAGACAGTGCCCTGGGCCTGCCCCCTGCCCAGCTGGAACATGACTCCAGCGCCCGCAGACCCATGTCCTGCCTGACCCCATCCTGATTATGCAGGCATCTAGGAAGCACCCACAACCACCACCCCTACTTCTCAACAGGCTTTAAGAAAGCTCCCATGTTCCCACACACCCTCTACACCCTCACGTCCTCCACACTCCCCCCTGCGCCCCTGAACCGCCCATGTCCCCCACACCTCCCAAGCCCCTCCCCGTGCTCCCCACACACCCCCCACGCCCTCCAACCCTCCATGACCCCCACCTCCCCAGTACAGAGTCATAACCAATCTTGTTGCCTTTGAAAACTTGATGTTTTGGTCCCATGACTTTTTTTTTCACCTTTGGATTTTTCCAGATTCCTGATCTCTGGGATTCTGAAGCCCTTTCGTTCTTCGACGAAACCAGCGTCCTCCTTCCTGGCCCCGTCCTCCTCCCCGGCCCCGTCCACCTCCTGCCCAAGCCAAGGACAGAGACAGAGCACACGCCTTGTCTACGTATTCTCCGGCTCGCCGTGGTTTCGGCTCGCATTTCCCTGAGGGTGTCCGGGTGCCTTCCAATATGCTTGCTGGGGGAAATGCCTGTCCAGATCCTTTGCCCACTTTTTAATTAAGTTTTGTCTTTTCCACTGTTGAATTACGGGTATATGCTTAGCTATTTTGTTTCCTTGATGACTGTGGGAAGAACTTACTCCTGGACGATGAAGTACAACAGAAAGAGAAAACACCCAGGCACTGCCCAGGAGAGGGACGGCGGCGGCGCCAAGAAGCAGCACAGCGACGCGGCCGGCAGCCCTCAGACCGCAAGCAGCGGTCCCGGCCACCGGAGGCAGAGGCGGGGTGGGGCTGTGGCGCTCAGGCGGGGCCTGGCGGCTCCTCCCCAAGTAGAGGAAAGGAGCTATTAAAGTCGGGGAAAGTGAACAGCAGCCCGGCGCTGCATTACGGTGGCAGATCCTCTGCTCCCAGAAGTGTCACTGGAGAGTGTAAATTTGGCCCCAGGATAAACAGCATTTACATCAACACAACGAGGTTCTGTTAGGGTTAGACTCTGAATCATGTCCACAAAGACTGATGGTTGAGGGCATTTGGATCCAGCCAGGGACAGGCGGCTGGATCGTGATTTAGCAGACGGGTCAATCTGATGATAAGTTATGCCCAAGAGAATGGCTGGGAAGTGGGGGAACCCTGGAAGGTAGGGACAGGCCAGAAGGAGAGGGGGTCACAGGGAACATGTCTAAGAAGCGTGTATCCTGTCTCGGCCTCTTCTGCCCTCTTGCTTCCTGGCCACCACGGGTGAGCAGCCTCCTCCCTCTGCCTCTGCATGCCCAAAGAAATGGAGCCCCCAGGGGTGGAAGCTTCTGAGACCACTGGCTCAAGTAGCCCTTGTCTCTGCCTCCTTCCCCTCTCCTGCCGTCTGTGTGGGTAAATCAGAGCAAGAATGTACAGGCTGCCCACCTCGTCAGGCGAACACTCAGTGTGAGCTACCGAAGCCAGGAGGGGCCCAGACAGAGCAGACAGCCAGGGCGAAGACCCTCATCCTTCACCTGTAAGCGGGAGGAGGGAACACTGCGAGTGGAGGTGGTCAGAGAAGGTCTGAGCTCAGGACGCTTGGCCACAGGGCACAGGGACACCAACCTCCCAACTGCCCTCGCAGGCTGACATCAGGGCAAACAGGCCAGCGGCACTGGCACTGTGAAGGTTAATAACGGCTGCCACCAACTAGGCAGAATCTGGACTCTGACCATATCTTGAGAGGTCATCTTTATTCCAGGCTAATGTTGCCAGGTGGGGAACAGCATTCCCCAACCGGATGGAAAGGAGAACGTGAGCCGAGCACCAGCATCTGTCTTCTCTGCCTGATAGTGCGGACAGCCGCCCCGGAGCCCCAGCTGCACGACCTCCCCACCGTGCTGTGCCCACTTATTGTGCCCGCGCACTGTGAACGGAACAAGCCCATTCTCCCTTCATGTGTTTTCTCCAAAGGGTTTTATCGCAGCATCCAAAGAGGAAGTGAAGCAGGAACTATTTGAAATTCACGCAGAAGCTCAGAGATCGTCCCTGACAAGCCAGAGCTGAGAAGTCACGCTGAAAGCAAACAGCGCCCATCCGAGAAGCAAGGCGAAGGCTAGGGCGGAGCACAGGGTCCCATTAGTGTCTCGGAGACGCTGACATGTTGACGGATGTAGAGCTGTAATTAATATTTTCCAACATCATTGCTTCAGCACAGAGACCTGAGCAGAGAGCCTATGAAAACGAAGAAAGACAAACGCAGACGGCCATTAGTTGTGTTTTAACCGACTTAAATCCGGCGTTCGGTAATGGAGTGCGAACCCAGGAGTGAAATGGCTCAGTCTGCCAAGACCCGTAGAAATGAAACTCACTGCTTGTAAGTACCGAGGGAGCCTCGGGGAGCACATAGCAGTGTGCAGCCAACCAATCCGTGCAAGGTTTCTAAGCAGCTTACTAACGAGCCCAGAAACTCCACTTCTACACGCTAGAGAGTTAAAGAGGAGTTGGGAGATAGCTCAGTGGGCAAAAGCATTTGCCACAGAACACAGAGACCTGAGTTCAGATCCACAGAACTCATATTAAAGTCAGGTGCAAAGCGAGAACATCTAAAATGTTCCTGTGCCTCCGGGAAATGGGAGGGGAGATGGGGAATCCTTGGAAGATGGGGAATCCCCCTCAGAGATGGGGAATCTCAGAAGCTCCAGGACCAGCCAGCCTGGTGTACACAGCCATCAACAACAGAGAGACTCTCCTGCAAACACTTTTCCTGGGGAGATGCTGTCTCAGATAGGAGTTTTACAACAGACCAAAGTAACAACTATGCCAATGTCCAACTTGATGAACCAATGAGGTCATCTAGGGTTACTTACAGGAGCAGGGACCCCACACCTCAAGGCCCCGAGGGCATGTGTAATTAGGGCAGAATCAAGCACTAAAGAGTAGAAGACACCTCAAGTGAGGCCAGAATCCCAGGTGAGGGTCCAAAGACCCTCTCTACCCCTCCATCTCTGAGGGAGCAGCAGTGGACAGCAAGTGGGTCTCAAACAGATCCTGAGGGTCTCAGACAGAAGTTGGTGGCTGTTTGCACAGAGGAAGATGACAGAGAACAGAAAACCTGTCTCAAACAAGGTAGAAAACAAGGTCCCACCCCTGTCCTTGAGCGCCACATAAATGTGATTCATACTTACCCACACTCACATGCACAAATGTGTGTGCATCACACACACGCACACACGCACGCGCGCGCGCACACACACACACACACACACACACGAAAGCCAAGATGCTTGCGTGAAGCTGATGTCTGAATTGGTGCAAAACACCAGGCGCTGTCCTGCCGTCTGCCCACTCCCCGTCAGGACGAAGTTGGAACACACTGGGCATCTCTGGGCATCGTCATGACTTGGGCCGCTGAAAATGGTGATGAGAACTTGAGGTGTCACAGGGTTCTGAACCGAGCAGCCTAAGCTCTCGATTCGGTGTGACTGGTGCTGGCACGGAGGGTCTCCGTGGCCACTTCTCTGAGGGAGAGGGTTGATTTGCAAAGGAATTGCAAAAAATGCTGCTGACTCCAGTTCACACATTAAACAATGAAAATTCCCTTAAAACCAACACGTATAATGCGTTAGTTACATTTACTCTTTGCTGAGTGTACAGGACTCAGACACCTTAGGGGAAAACAAAGATTTTTATTCTTGCTCGGTTAGAGCTCATCAACTGTCAGGAGAGTGCATGCCAACATCCGCAGCCCAGGGAACTGGCCACACTTCTCACTTACCAGCATGCCTGCATGCCAACATCCTGACCGGCTCTCTCTGTCTTATCCACCTGCCCAGGGACAGTCTGCCCATTCCAGCTGAGCCTTTCCACACCAGTTAGATGATATCCAACAGACTTCCTCAGAGACGTAACTACTAATTCTTCACAGATGTGTCCAAAGGCTCAGCCCTCCGTTGTCAGGTAGATCCTTGAATCTAGCAGGTACAGGCACGTCTGTGACCATAGAAGTCTTAGCAAGCACCCATTCCTTAACTGTGCAGGGCACAGATGCTTTTCTGATGGCCCAACTCTAAAATGCCTGCGACTCACACCATCTATAAATGTGCAAGTTCAGACATCAGAGAGCCCGTGGTGGGCACCGATCAGCTGGGGAACTACGCTGAGACAGCAAGACCCCAGCAGCCGGGGTAGTGCCCTCCCAACCTCATGCATCCATTCAAGAGTGGTCCTACATGGCCCCCGGCACCAACCCAAAGGAGCCAAGTCTGCAGAAACATGGACAGGTGTGTGTGTGTGGGGGGGGACATCGACATCCCAGATGCTGAGTCTTAAACAGTCCGCATAGATGACCATGTTGCCTCCATTCATGTCCTGTTGGCCAAGTAAGTCACGTGGTACAGGACCTTCCTCTGGTGACCTAGGACTGACCTGCTTTTCCCCTTTCCTTATCTGTAGTCTTCAGGGATGCCCACAAGACAGTGCTGGACTAAATGTCAAGAGATGGGAAGGGTACAGCCAGGCTCTGTCCAGTTCTACCCCTGCACCCCCTGAAACAGGCCCCTGTCACCTCGAGTCCTCAGAGCTGCCCGTGGGGTTGGGCTTTGCTCTCGCCACGCTGTGTCCCGTCAGCAGTGGGTCATGTGACACTTTCATAGGTGCGTGCTCTACCCTTGAGTTTCTCTTTAAGTGTCACTGAGAAGCATCGAGAACCATTTTGTGGGTCAGGCACTATGTGCGGTGGCTTGTGTCCCCTGAAACCTTGGAAGAGACACTGGAGGATGCGTGCACATCTCTGACCACTGCGGAAGCCCCACTTCGGTGAGAGAAAGGCACACGGGAAGGAAACACAGCAATGGACAAGGTATGGAGCAGACCCTTCCTCCCCTTGTCCCCCTTCCCCATAGACAGAATGGAAACCAACACGCAGAAGAAGTCCATTTCCTCCACGATGGGAAACCTCAGCAGAAATCACGCTGAGCGGTAGAGGTCATCAGCCTGGCCAGGAAGTAAACTAAGGACCTTGGAGCAGTAAAGAGGTCCAGAAACAGAGGCTGGGCCTTGAGGTGGGGCACGTGTAAGAATTAAGCAGAGACCTCTCTCTCTGCCCCTACTTCCCTCAGGGCCCCACGTAGGACCAGGAAACTACATTCTGGAAACACCAGGAGAGAGGGTCTGACTTTTCTCAGCACAGCTGTACACAGCACCAGGGTGGCATCACTCTGAAAACAGAGGTATTCAGTAAGAGATGTTACAAGACGACCACATGTGAATTTTAAGTCAGTCCACATGTTGAGCAAGAACCTAGCTGATCTCCTCCAGCCCAGCCATCCAGGCTCTGCTTTCCCCCGCCATAACAAGAGGAGCTAAAGGAAGCCAGGCCACGGCTTATCAAGGACCTGGGGGTGCTCACGAATACCAGGTCTCCATGTCAGGGAAGCAAGGTGTATCCCTTGCCCGGGCTCAGCCACAGCACCCTGGGTAAGACATTCCTGGGTCATATGCTTGAAATCTTGGAGCCATCTTAGCTGACTGGAGACATTAATTTGAAGCCGAGGGGCTGGACTCATATCCTGCTATTGGGCAGTGTCTGTTATCCTACAGTGGGACCGGTCACCCTGCTCACAGCAGGACAGACAGAGGCTGAGATAGGCAGGAGACCCCAGGGAGACCTGGTCCAGAGGACTCGCAGACCTGGTCCAGGACAGTCGAGTCAGCTTGCCATCTACACACGTGGGCTGCTGGCTGCGGAGGGTCTGAATGGTGCCCCCAAAACATGAGTGCAAGCCTGGGAGTACTCCTTGCTTGGAATAAAAGTCTTTGCAGATAGGGTCGAGGTAAGAATGCCATGTATAATTGAGGATGGCCCTGCATCTAGGCCTCTCACAGAGAGTCACTCAAGCAGGCTCTGGGGCGCCTGCTTCCCCGCCTACAAACTAAGAGCAGGAACTGCAGTTTGCAAGGTCATGTTAGGAGCCGAAGTGGGGAGTCAGTCCTCAAGCATGCCCGGAGGACATCAGATGGGCACAGTTGTCACCATCGCCTGCTGGGAGGGACAAAGGGCTGTGGCCACGGCAGACTCGGCTCCAGCTACTCAGGTGGGGTGTAGCAGGGAAAAGAGCTGCTTCCTGTGAGGGGAAGGTTCTTCACCATGGAGAGTCAAGGTCAAACTGGAAGAGATCAGGACATTGCTCAGAGCCTGGCAGCCATTGCCTATGGTCCCCACTCCTGGTTGGGGAGCCCCCTCCAACAGCCTATGGCCTGGAGACAGGGTGTGGTCATTGAACACCCATCCCGGGTGGGGACTCACTGTGCTGGAAAGAAAGTTGCCCTGAACTGACTGGGGATGAATGAGACACAGTGTGCACATCGGAGCCCAGGGACAGCCACGCACAGCACCAGGCCGGGCTTCCGTCCCCCTTCCACGCTGCAAGGCAAATGCGGCCTTTCAGAGCTGTGTGACCCCAGGATGGAAACCCTAGCAGAGCAACAGATGCACAGTGTTCATCACAGCCCCGCCCCAAGGCCTCCCAGTGACACGGAATGGGGCTGGGCAGAGCCCCTGGTGCCAGAGTCCTGGAAGGTGCCCTCTGCCCCTGGTGCCTCAGGACAAACCTGTCTCGATTTGCCCACAGCTCAACACAGCAAAGAGTTTTTCTGCCATCGGATTCAGGGTCCAACCACGCGGCTGGTTCCCTGCTGCATCTCTTCTGAGCCCCCGTGTGTTTCCTGGGCACAGCAAGGCAGATTGCCTGCCGGGCTCAAACAGCCCTGGGGAACAAGGAGACGAGACTGGATCTGCCAAGACAGGGATGAGCAGACCCCAAGGAGCCCAGTCTTGGTGCCAGGGTCTCCCCAGACACTGGCTTTGCTCCCTACCGGTAAAAGAGACAGACCAGCACCCACAGCTGCAAGTCTTCCCCGAGGACCTTGCAAAGCTGAGCAGCAGTGGTCTGAGTGACAGCTTCATCCAGTGGGTTGTCCTTGTCCCCTGCTCACTGGAGACACACCGTTCCTTCTTATTGGCTGTGGCCTCTGATGGTTAATGGCCCTGCACCTGGCTTGACATTCTCTTTCATTCCCAAGCCCCTCTGAGGCTCGGGCCTCCCCCAGAGCCACATCTCCAAGAGCTCTTGATTTTGGGGTTTGGGATGGAACAGGCCATGAGTTGTAAGTTGTACTTAAGGACATGGTGGATGATTAAGGGTGGGCTTCTCCTGACCTCAGGCTGTGGGCCTCAGACGGCAGCATGCAGGCTGCAGACACTAGGCTGTGGCCAGAGGCTGAGGTGACCTCCTCAGAGTCACCGGGTACGGACTGACTGTCACCTCTGACCCCCGGCCCATGGAACTGTGAGGGCGTCCCAGCTGCTCTCAGCTGTGTGAAGATCCTGTACCCTACTGGGGATCACTTTACTCCTTGCTCCCATTTCATGTACAGAATGTGGAGAATCAGGGCCGCATCCCCATGCCCCGTGTCCCCATGTGACAGCTGTTTCTGTCCTCTGGGACAGTGTGCCAAGTCCCAGCAGCAGAGTGAGAGAGAAGGGGCTCGCCTGTGGTGAAGGACACAGGGACAGCTTCCTGACACGCAGGTGTTCTGACTGGTGGGGCAGGTCAGGGAAGAGGTCATCAGGAACGCTATAGGCTGAATACTTCCAAAGTCTTGTGAGGAAACCTGGCGGCCAGTATGACATCATTAGTAGGTATTTAAGATCCCAAGTGAGTGGCTTAGTGCCCTTCCCTGGGAGTTCCTGAGGAGTATGGTCCCTTCCCTCTGCCTTCTCCGCATACACAGCGTTTGGTTTCTCCAGAGTGAGACAGGGAGACCAGTGTAAGGAGATGGGCTCTGTGCCCTTAATGTCCTGCCCACCAGAACGCACGACCACAGGAGAGACGAGACCAAGACCAGGGCATGCACAGATGGAGACCCTCTGGAGTTCAGCTAAGACTAATGGTGTTTGAGACAGCCACAGAAACCCAGGAAACAAAAGGCCACACAAATGACGTGGGGGAATCTCATCCCGTAAAGCACCCTCCACCAAACCCCCAGAATGAGTTCGGATGTCAGACAGTGTGTCAGGTGTGGGGTTTTCCCTCCACTGACTTAGCAGCCTCTACTTCAGAGACTGCGGGGCAGGCGACCCATCACGGAGGTGACACATCACATGGCAGGTGACGCATCATGAACTTCCCAGCAGCTTTGCTGCGGGCAACCCTCGGACCCGTGGGCTATGGTAACGCACCCCCCACCCCCCCAGGTAACTGTACAGAAACTTGAAGGCATTTTAGCTAAGACTCGAATCTGATGGCAGAAAAAGCTCTTTTCTGGTGCTGGCTCTGTGCAAACTAAAGCAAGTTTGTCTTCGATTTCATGAAAAACGACTTATGTATTCGGTTATCCTCCATCACAGATGGGAGACTAAGTCAGGGCAAAGGCATCTGTACAGCACGACGTATGCCCCACTTTGCTGCCACAGCCTCTGAGTCAGACTGCTCAGCTCTGCATGTCCATGTCGCATCATCTGAGTTTTGTCCAAGACGCTAAAGCAGGGTGAACTTGGCCCATCACCCTCTGGAGCTGGGGCGAGTGTCTCCCGCCCTGCCCCCGTGCTGTGTCAGCACTTCAAGTACTGCAAGGCCCTCAGGCTCCTGAGAAAGCTCAGAGCACACCCCGAGGTCAGGGTGCACGTGCAGAACAATGAGTAACTCAGAGGTTCCTGGGTTAAGTCACACCCTGCAGCCTCAGGCCTCAAGGCCAGAATGCTTGCGCACAAGGAAAAACAACAACATCTTTTGAAACTGTGCCCATGAGTGACAGACGATAACCAAACTTCAGCCCAGGAAATCAGTCTGAGCCCCTGCTCCCTCTGTTCCGCCCGCAGCAACCTCACCCCCCCCATCATGGCTTCTCCCTGACCCCGGGCTGAGGTTCACTGCCAGGGCTGCAGTGCAGGTAAGGGAGTCCGGTCTGTCTTCGCGCGAGTCACCACATTCCATTGTCTAGGGCCACCTGGCACCTGGAAGGCAGCCCTGACCTTACACCTCCACTCAGATGAAGAAGCAACCTGACTGTTTATCAACCACCCAGTCTGAGGTACTTTGGTCTGGAGGCACAGACGATATGACCCTTATGCAGCCCGGTGTCCAGGAAGAGGAAGCCCCTACTTCTACCCTATGGGGGCTTGGTTCCAGTGAGGGCCCTGGGGGGAAGTGGGAGTAGAGACTGGAACCTCCACGGGCCTCCTCACCTCTAGAGAAGCTGAGAGATGACAATCATGTGACCAAATTCTCCGTGTAGCTGCACACATCCTCAGGCTCACGTGAGAATCCTGGTGCCCTGGGCCCCCAGCTTCTCAGATGAAGAGCAGCCTCAGTTTCTCCTCTTCCTAGTGACTGAATTCCACCCAGTCCTGCCTTGCTGCTCTTCTGAGTCTTTTTGCTCGGCCAGTTCCCAGCCCAAAGGGTCGATACCAGCTATTCAGTGCTCCCCATTTTGACCAAACCATTCCCGAAACTCACCTCTGGAAACTCCGGCCAGATGGTCAGGACTCCGGAGGCCCATGTCACCTAGCTCAGCTGGCAGGTTGCCCACCTCAAAGAGGCTGGGTCCAGCATGTCCTCCTGCAGCAGACGCCCAGCTGAAATACAGAGATCCAGTTTCTGAATTGCTTACATCACATTCTCTCTTCATAACAAGCATGTTTTAAAGTGTTTGCAATAATGGGAGAAACATGATAAAATGATAAAAGCAGGTCCCGTGATTTTAATGGAAAGCATAAGACCAATTATATTTTTTTTAAAAAAATCCACACTAAAGTATCAGAAGGAATATGTGCAAATGTCTGTGATGGCTGTTGTGTCCCATGGTCTTGTGCACACACACACCTACTCCGGGGGACTTACCTTGAAAGGATCACTTCCTGGAGACCCTTGCCTGTCCCAAGTTGAGACAAAGCTGACAGCCAGTGACAAGTGGGTGGAGCAGAAGATACACTGCCAGCTGGCTGAGTCACATGGGAAGCAACAGTCAAACTTCCAAAAGGCCCCCTGAGCTGCAAGCGCAGTTCAGCCTCCCCCTGCCCCCTATTTCTTGAAGCTCTCTCTGATCCTTCCTTACTCTGGAAGAGGTCGTCTCTAGCACCTTGACTGTCTGACCAGATGACACTGGCTTTGGTTGGCCGCCGGGCACTTGCAATGTGATCGTCTAAGCTGAAGGCAAAACACGCATACAATTTTCTTTAAAAGTCCAATATCTAAGTTAATATTTTTTAATTGATTACATATTGAAATGCTGATATATACACTGTTTCAAGCCCCTAAATTTGTGACTGAAGGTGTCAATGTGGTGCTGGGTACAAATGGCACTGCTGACTGCCCACAGTGCTGTGGGAGAAGGAGCCACAGGCTGAACCAGTACAAGGAAGCAGGCAAGACATTGCCCGAAACTTCTACAAGCTTCTACAGCAGAACATGCAAACAATTCTCTTGTGTTCCTGGCCGGATACATTTGTTTTAAATTATCCCAGTTCAGAAAAAAATGTGGGGGCTGCGGCATGTTAATAGTAGCTCACCACTGAGATCATTTCGTTAACATAGTCACTTTGGAAAAAATGAACTTCAGTAGCAAGGCCCGCTCGCGGCCACCTTCCACGCAGGCGCGATTCCCAGTCAGCCCCTCTGTAGACAGGCCCTGTCATCACCAGCCACCATTTGCAGGACGTTATGTCGAGCGTCTCTCCTCGCCCATCATGTGCAAATGGTTTGCATCTTGTTAAAATCCAACCCTGGTTTGGGTTTCTTTCTGCAAAGCCCTTGATGAAGACAGGCGACGTCTGTTTCGTGTCTGTTTCTTGTCCGTTGCTGTCTTTGACTGAAATCAACTCCTTCTGTGCCCCACTGAATTTTCAAACGTCTGCTGCGATCCTTTGTGCCGGTCACTGGAGATGCCGAGTGTGCCGGCCAGACGCTGGCCATGAGTGAGGCCACGCTCCCTAACAAGGAGCTAGAGACTGGGTGCTGTTCTGAGCAGGAGGCTGCCCCATGGTGGTAGGTGGTGGCCTGGGCTCTCTGCCTCTAGAAGCTTCTGCTCCTTTGAAGTGCCAGAGTGGGACAGAGTGAGGATTTGCATCAAAGGCTGTCTACGGGAATGTTAGACCCTGGGTCTCAACTCTGTGTGGCTCTGTGGCTGTGGCATTCTGATGTCTTATCACTGTGAAAGGCTGGCTTGGGGGTCGTAACCAGGACTCAGCACACACTGCTCTTAGCACGGTCCTTCATTTCTTTGCAGTGTCTCATCTCTTCTTTCTTTTTTCTAAGTCCTTAAGGAGGGCATGCAAAATTCCCAGCACATCTGGCTTCCAGACGACCCTGGCAGAGCCGACGACACCGCAGGGAAAGGACTGCGGGACTTCTTGGCCACGAGCTGTCCTGAGAGTGACCAATGGAGTCATGGCTTGTGGGGTACTGAGTCTGCTGGCCAGGGATTCGTGTAAGCGAAACGGAGCCTGCATGTACGCTGCACACAGGTATGGTCTGGGAAAGGGGGTGGCTGTGGCCTGTTGCTGACACCTGGGTGGAGGGGGCTGTGATCTGGATGTGGGGGGCTGCAGTCTTATGCACTAATGCAGCACCGCTTCGAGTCCTCATCGTTGCTCAGCTGTGAGTCTTTGGACTGCCCTGTGGTGTTGTGGATTCCATCCTGGTCCTCACTTAATGACAGCCTGGACAGTGTGCGGTCATTTTCTTCTGCTCTCTCCAGACCAGAGTGCTCTTTTGCTTGTTTTTGTTTTTGAAGTGCTTGTTTCATGGAGTGTGGTTTTTATTTTGCTTCAATTCCTTTGAAATAGATCAAAGACCAGACCAGTTACTTCAGTAATTACCTGGTGTTTGTGTGGCATGTGGACCATTGACCCTGTGGTCCCCAAGGAGTCTGGAGCCCTGGGCCCACACATGCATGCTACACACACATACGTATACATGTTCACACACAGATGCATGCACACACATACAGATGCATTCACACATACATACATATACATGTGCACACACACATATAGATGAATGCACACACATACAGATGCATATACACACATACAGGTACACGTGTATGTATGTATCATGCATGCACATGCATATGTGCGCATGTACATACACATGCACCCGTGTGCATGCACATATGCACATGTACACATACACATACACATGCTGCACACATACTCACATCCATATACACGAGTGTGGATATACATGCACATACATACACACTACACAGACATGCATGCACACACATGTACTTGCTCAATGTACCTCCCAGTGTTTGGAAAATAAAGAAGAGATTGAGGCTAAAGACAATTGGTTTGACCTGCCCGGTGTGCAGCTGGGCAAAGACAAGCCTCCAGCTCTTAGTCCGGGCATTTTGGATCATGAAAGGCAGCAATGCTTCCCTAGTGATCCACAGACAGGACAACAGATGCCAGTGTCATGGTGGCACCTGGCACTCTGAGTGGGGACATCGGGGATCCCTACTGGACCATATGCTCATGAATCCACCCATCACTGGATACACAGTGTTCGACTCCAAGCAGACACAAATCAAGTGCTTAGCAATCACCAGCTGAGCAGTCCTGCAAGCCACTTGGTAGTGTCAAAAACAGCTGGCTAGAGATGCTTCTGCAGAGCCTGGATAGAAACTGCAGACAGGCAAGGAGCAGCCCCTTGGTGTTGACAGCTGTGGTTCCAGAAACTCAAGCTGAGCTTCCACATTCAGAAACTATACACAGTCAGAGGATTCTAGCTCCAAGCTAGAGCTGCACTCACTGCTGAAAGGGGCTCAAGGCTGAGGCTCACTGCCGAGGACCCAGCCCCAGCATCCAGCACCAGCATCCAGCACCAGCATCCAGCCCCAGCATCCTGCACCAGCATCCAGCACCAGCATCCAGCACCAGCATCCAGCCCCAGCATCCAGCACCAGCATCCAGCCCCAGCATCCTGTACCAGCATCCAGCATCCAGCACCAGCATCCAGCCCCAGCATCCAGCCCCAGCATCCTGCACCAGCCCCAGCATCCAGCCCCAGCATCCTGCACCAGCATCCAGCCCCAGCATCCAGCCCCAGCATCCTGCACCAGCATCCAGCCCCAGCATCCAGCCCCAGCATCCTGCACCAGCATCCAGCATCCAGCCCCAGCATCCAGCCCCAGCATCCTGCACCAGCATCCAGCCCCAGCATCCTTCACCAGCATCCTGCACCAGCATCCAGCATTCAGCCCCAGCATCTTGCACCGGCATCCAGCACTGGCATCCAGCCCCGGCATCCACCACCAGCATCCTCCACCAGCATCCAGCATCCAGCACCAGCATCCAGCCCCGGCATCCACCACCAGCATCCTGCACCAGCATCCAGCATCCAGCACCAGCATCCAGCCCCAGCATCCAGCCCCAGCATCCTGCACCAGCATCCTGCACCAGCACCAGCATCCTGCACCAGCATCCTGCACCAGCATCCTGCACCAGCATCCAGCCCCAGCATCCAGCACCAGCATCCAGCATCCAGCCCAGCATCCTGCACCAGCATCCAGCCCCAGCATCTGAACCGGCATCCAGAACCGGCATCCTGCACCGGCATTCAGCACCGGCATTCAGCACCAGCACCCAGCACCAGCACCCTGCACCAGCATCCAGCACCAGCATCCTGCACCAGCATCCAGCATCCGGCACCAGCATCCGGCATCAGCATCCGGCATCAGCATCCAGAACCAGCATCCAGCACCAGCACCAGCATCCAGCCTCCTGCACCAGCACCCGGCACCAGCATCTAGCATCCAGAACCAGCATCCAGCAACCAGAACCAGCATCCAGCATCCGGCACCAGCATCCAGCATCCAGCACCAGCATCTGGCACCGGCATCCAGCACTGGCATCCAGCACTGGCATCCAGCACCAACATCTGGCACCAGCATCCAGCACCAATATGCAGCATCCAGAACCAGCATCCAGAACCAGCATCCAGCACCAGCATCTGGCACCAGCATCCAGCACCAGCATCTAGTACCAACACCCAGCATCCAGTACCAGCATCCAGTACCAGCATCTGGCACCAGCATCCAGCACTGGCATCCAGCACCAACATCTGGCACCAGCATCTAGCATCCAGCACCAGCACCAGCATCCACCACCAGCATCCACCACCAACATGCAGCATCCAGTACTAGCATCTGACACCACAATATCCAGCACCAGCATCCAGCACCAGCATCCAGCACCAACATGCAGCATCCAGTACTAGCATCTGACACCACAATATCCAGCACCAGCATCCAGTATCCAGCACCAGCATCCAGCAACCAGAATCAGCATCCAGCACCAGCATCCAGCATCAGCTATAACTATGAAGTTCTGGACATCAGGTCATGGGACTCTTAGCATCTGGGCCCACTTGCCCACTTGTGGCCCCAGCTGCTTTTGCAGCCACTCACGTTCCTTTGCCTTGGCCACCCTGCCATCTGCCACTTTCACAACTGCCCCCCAGCTCATTGTCTGGAACTCTCCAGCTGCCCGTTGATGTCACAGCCCAGCTTCAGGCACCAGGACCTTCAGCTGCTGCTGCTCTGGAACTTTCCAGCTGCCTCCTTGCTGCTGCTAGACGTCCCAGGCTTCTGCAAACAGCTCGGCTCAGTAATACCATAACAAAGGCCACAGGAGACAAACGACCATCCAGGAAACGGCTTTTTCTTTAATTAAAAAGTTTATGTGTGGAGTATGAGTTTGCACATGGGGTACACGCATGTCTGTACACATGTGCATGTGAGTACACATGCAAAGGCCAAAAAGACACCCCTTGTTCTCTTGAGGCAGAGTCTCTCAACGAACAAGGAGCTCACTGTTTGGATTAAGGCTGCTACCTCGCCATTAAGCTCTCGGGATTTGCCTGTCTCTGTCCCTCTACTGCATTACGGACATGCATGGCCATACTCAGTTTTTAAATGAGTGCTGGAGATTTTAATTCGGGTCCCCATTCTTTTTTTTTTTTAATTTTTTTTTATTATTATTTATTCAACTGTGTGCATATGCTTGTGTATGTGCGCGCGTATGTGTGTGTGTGTGTCTGTGTGTGTGTAGAACCTCGGACGAATTCGCGAACCACCATGGACGCCTCCACCTCCTTCTGCCCCGGGATTCACAGGCTCCGCCCTACCAGGATCAGAAGCGCAGGCCGCCCCGCTTCCACCTGGCGTCTATACGTGGGATCTGGGATCCGAACTCAGGACCTTCCGCCTGCAAGGCGGAGGCTTAACCCCTGAGCCACCTCTCCAGCCCCCCATTCTTTTTTTTAATTTTTAAAAATTGTGTATCAGAGGGCACTGTCTGTGCCTGTGGAGGTCCAGGGTGACTTCAGGAATCACCCTGGATCCTGCTACCTCCTTTTTGCTTTACTCTGAAGTTTCCCAAGCTCCACCTTCCAGGGCCAGAGGTGCAGGCTTCTTCCATTTCGCCCAGGCATTTTACAAAAGATCCAGGATCTGAACTCAGGACCTTCTGCTTACAAGACAGAGGCTTAATCCCTAAGCCATCGCTCCTGCCTAGGTTGCTGTTCTTGAACAAGCACTCTTACTCACTGAGCCATCTTGTCAGACTCTGGAGATGTCTTTAATGGGGCCTAATGTTATAACACTAGTGGTCAGTGTATAGGAGAAAAGCCTCCCGGACTGACTTGACCATTACTGGCAAATAGACTCTCACGACAACACTCTCGTGCTGGACTGGGTCCCACCAATCTCAGCTATGCATAATCCAATCGTAGCAGTTCTCATATTGCACTGATCAAGGCTTTTTGCTCAGTCACCCACCAGTGAGGTGATCATCCTCCTATCCTGAATGAGAACAGATTCAGGGCAAACAGTCTCCTAGTATGTCTGAGGCTCCTATCGCCCTATGAGGAGTCTTCTGAGGCCGGCTGCATGGAGCAGCCTATTGGGGCAGGTCCTCCTCCAAGGCAGAAGTCAGTGGCTGCAGTAGCAGTGGGCACGTGGTCCTTGCAGACTTGGGGATTGTGGGAGCATGGTGAGCATGTGGTCCTTGCAGACTTGGGGATTGTGGGAACATGGTGAGCATGTGGTCCTTGCAGGAGTGTAGGGGTACATGGTCCTAGTGGAGCTGAGGGCTGCGGCAGCGGCGGCTGGCTCATGGTCCTAGCAGCTGGGCTGGAGTTCGTAGAGACATTCAAAGCCATCAGGATGCTTTGACAGCATCAACCAGCTGACCAAGGAAGTGCTGCTGGTTGGTAGCTCTCTGCTCAAGACACGTACAGGAACGGGTCTGGCAGACACAAGTCAAAAAGTCAAATAAGCTCAGATCCAAAGCTGAACTTTATGAAAGATGAAAGCCAAATATGAATGAGCTAAAGTAAAGACGGGAGCTTCCTCACTATCACCTGGCAGTGTGTAACTCCAAACCAGATCCATCTCTCTGCCTCTAAGGACTCCAGGCTCTCAGTTTCTCCAAGTGTGCAAAGGAGCTGTAGACTCCAAACACACACACACACACACACACACACACACACACACACACACACACACACCCTCTTGGGGACATTAAGAGATGGCGGAGGAAGGACGGAACTTTGGGTCTGGGTGGGACACAAGCCGGCTGGCTGCTGGAGTCGCCCACGCCAAGCAATCAGTCCTCAGGCCCAGAGAGTGGCAATTTCCCCCTTTGGCTCCTTTTTCAGGTGGTGTAACCAGAATCAGTCAAAGGACCGCTGAACATGGACTATGGTGAAAAGAAGGGGCTGCTATGGGACCCAGGAAAACACACTATGAAACCTCTGCAGGGGAAAGTGGGGCAGCTCAGGGGTTAGAGACTCTGGCTCACGAGCAGAAGAACCTGAGTTCGGATCCCAGGTCCCACATAACAAATGCCAGGTGGACAGGGATGTGGCTATAATTCTGCCCCCTGGAAGCCCCCAAACAAAGCAATCAGGAGGTAGAACAATGCGAGATGGTTCCAAATGTCACCCTTGGGCTCCACAGTCACACTCAAGTGCCCTCTAGTGCATACACCTGCACACACTTGCAAACCCACTCACATGCAAAACACACATGTGCGTGCAATAAATAAACAAGCACACAGGCAAGCAAACAAACCCTCCCTCGTGGCAGGTGGGGCCAGCTCTCCAGAGCTGACTGCGTGAGGCTGACGTCGCAGGAGAACATCGTCAGAGGAACGGCAAAGAAGCATCGGCACAGTCGGCAGCTGGCAATGCTGGGCGGGGAACTCAGCCATTAGAAAGACGGGATTGCTCAGGGGTACAGAAGCAGCAAACAGACTCCAGGACATAGGAGGGCAGGTCCAAATCCACCTAGAGGTCTGCAGGGAATAGACAAATCCAAAACAAGTGAAAGCAGAGACAGAAATGGAGGAGACCTGGAAGCCACAGAGAGAGAAAGGCAGAAAGGAGTCAGTAGCCTGCAGAACAGAAGACCCTGGGCACACAGGAAGACAGAGACCACCAGTCTCCAAGGGCATATGGAGTGCCAACGGGCAGAGCACACTTCATGGCTTGTGGAGTGAAGTGAGACCTCATGGATGTGGAAGACCACCAAGGTATTCTAGATGCTTCCAGAGATACGTGAGCCTGAGCGAGTTGGACCCACAGTGCCGGCCTGCCCCGTGCAGAACTAACAGTGGGGAGATGCCAAGGACTTCCCAGGGGCAGAGAGGAAATGGACTTCAGACTTCAAGTCCAGTCGGCCTTGGCTTCCGTGCAAGAGAGAATAGTTTCTCAGCCCCGAGGTGGCTCAGATGACCCACCATGGGCGGGACTCACTGTAGAGAGACACACGGTGAAGGGGGTATCACCGGGTAACGCTGGGTGGAATGTGTCTGAACAGCACCCACAGAGGCAGAGGAAATCTGCTCAGGCTGCCAGGAGGCCCTCGTTCTACCGGAAAAGAGACCTTGCTGAGATCGACAAGAGCCCCCCTGCCCCAGAACCCGGCAGCACCAGACAACAAGCCCCTCTGACCGAGGCCATAGGAAGCTTCTGTGTCCAGGACGAGTGAATGCGGGTGTCACGTGTCAGCGAGGGTGTGGTCCAGAGGAGGCCTTGTTGCCCACACTGCTCAGAGATAAAAATGCCAATTGTTTTTCAGGGCACATCCTCTGGCCTATAGATTTGACTGTAAGGAACTTATTGCAAACAAATGACCCCAGAACAGAAAGACATGTGGCCGAGAACATAATTCTGCCCACTGTGGTATGTACAAACGCAACATGGGGTAACACCCATGCTATATACAGTGTGAACTAGGGGTCAGCCAGCAGGAGCACATCAGGGCCAGGACAGAAGGGGACAGAGGGTGGAGCAAGGACCAGACACTTCCCTGGTATGCCTCTGTGTGATGAACTGTTGAAAGTTGCCCGCAGAGCTTTGGCCTATGAAGAAAGATGACCTGCTGCAGGCGG
Organism: Typhlomys cinereus; assembly: GCA_023101885.1. Taxonomy (NCBI): domain Eukaryota; kingdom Metazoa; phylum Chordata; class Mammalia; order Rodentia; family Platacanthomyidae; genus Typhlomys; species Typhlomys cinereus. The sequence continues at coordinate 23,855,540 of JALPQD010000001.1, forward strand.
GAAATGTCTGAGCAGCCGGCTGAGCATCAAAGATGTTCCTACTGCCCCTTGCCCTGCCTTCGCCCACTGCTGACAGCCTCACGGGGGACTGTTGGACTCTGCTAACCTATGACTCCACACATCATCCTGGGGAGGAGGGCAGGCAGCCCCTCCCCCAGCAAGGAAACCCCTCCCAAGGGCACAATCCCCCCCACACACAGATGACCAGCAAGCTCTGAGGCATGGAGCACTCAGCCAGCTGGAGAGTGGTTGGCTGTAAATGACCAGTGTGCCCGTGGGGCAGCATGGTCAGCTGTAAGTGCCCCATGTGCCCGTGCGGCAGCATGGCTGGCTGTGACCTAGTGTGCCCGTGGGGCGTTGGATTACACTGAGAGACCTGTGAGAACAGCATGGAGGATGTTGGGCAGGGGCTGATCCGGTGCCCACTGCATGAGAACCCTGGTGCTGCCCATGGCCACAGACTCTCCAGCCAGCATCCAGTTGACAGACCTGTCAGTGGGTATGAGAATGAGGTCCAGTGCCGGCTGATCTGTGGACACTTGACCAGATGGAAGATGAGCCTGGACATGAAGAGAGTGAACGGTGGGCGTCAGGGAGACTCACGTGTCTGTCCCCAGACACGGGGACTCCAGGGTCAGAGTGGTTGCAGGCAAGTCCGAGCTGTTCTGTCTGTGCTCTCCAGGGTGGTAGGAAAAGCAAATGGACAGCTTTGGGGTGGCAGCTGTGGGAATTACCCCTTATACACCCTGTACACAGACACACAGACACAAACACACCCACACCCCCCCCACACACCCCAACTCTTTCATCCCCAGCCCCAACGTCCCGCCTGAGACATGCTATTTTCCCAAGGCAATAGTGGCCATCAGCAACCAGGTTCTGCTAAGTAAGAACAAGCCCTCTGCCCGTTGCAGCAGAGGACCAGGAGTGGGACAGCAGAGTGGGTCTCACTCCCCAGCACCTCCCAGACTTCTTCCCATCCTGCATTCACCACAAGTTGAAGGCTGAGCCTGTGGAGAACCAGGAGCAGAAATGCAAGGGATCCCCGCACAGAGGGGCATCTCAACCAAGGCTGCAGCAGGAAGATGTCACGGAGCTGGTCTGGTGGCTGCTCTCCTCTGATGCTGTCCGAGCTCTTCTTTGTGTAGCCTTGGGCTTAAAGATAATTGGAAATTGATTTTTCTTTTACTCGTGGTCCTTGGATTTAAAAGGGCATTGTTCCCAAGTAAGCAGAACGTCCACCTCAGTCAGCCCACCGTCCCCCAAGGACAGTAGCCGCATTCCAGGCCCGTCCTGCTGTCCTCCCCAAGGCTGGGGTGCACTAGGTCACAATTTCAGGTCTGCACCCTCACAAATGCTCAACAAGGAGGATCTTCCAGCCGCACTGCTTCCAGAAGGACAGACAGGACCGCGTGCAGCATCGCCTTGTTCATGCCAGTTGCAACAGCCCAGTGAGCAGCCAGCACCTGCTGGATGAGGCTCCACACAGCAAACAGGAGCGTGGAGCACTACAGAGCAGCAGGGAGCATTTCAGGAGCCTCAAGGAGCAGCACTGAGCCACAGGGAGCACCGCTGAGCCACAGGGAGCACTGAAGAGCAGCCGGGAGCACCGCAGAGCCGCAGGGAAAACTACAGAGCGGCAGGGAGCACCGCAGAGCCGCAGGGAGCACTCCCACACCTTGGCTGCTCAGCTGTCCTGTCCAGTTTCAGGGAGTATCTGTCACTGGCCCCCAAACAAGCGAGCTCACCCCACCTCACCCATGTGCTCAGCACACCTCTTTATGCACACACCGCTCTCTATCCTGGTGGCTGGCAGGGACTCCTCTGTGGAGGGACACAACTGTGCTACATAAGTACTGCAGGCTGGGAGCACTCCCACCTCAGTTCATGGAGACATCGTAGTACCCCAGATGTGGCAGCCACTCTATTTGAAAAGAGAAGGTGAGCTCAGAGAAGTTGAGCAACTTTCCCAAGGTGGCACAGCCAGAAGAAATGGGCATCCCTGCTCAGGTCAGCCTGTACCCAGAGACCTCACTATTAACTCTGGCTGGTCATGTACCGCCCTGGCTCAGAAATTAAGGAACACAGACTCCAAGAGCACTGCACTGGCCCCACAGCACCCCATGCGTCCCTTTGGGTCCTGTCACACAGAAGCAGGAACCGTGAGAACAGAGCAGAGTGCTCAGTACTGATCTGCAGGCGCCAGCTCCTCAGCCTGGTGGTGGGTAACCCGTGGGTCCTCCCGCGGGCACACATGCCCCCTGCAGGAAGGGGGCCTCACTCCACATGCTGCCAGACTCCCTCTTTACATGTATCCTCCCATACCCCACCTTGAGACACCCCCTGCCCGGCCCTTCCCTGTAGCCCCTGGGCACTCGGCCCTGCAGATGTCCCAGGCAGAGGCTGTTGCCCGCGGCCTCTGCTTGTCACCACACTGGCCTGAGCAGCAGCTTTTCTCTCTCCTGCAAAGGTCAGACTCACCAGAGGGCCTGTGCCCTCTCCTGCCCCCGCCTCTGCATGCTGTCGGGACACAGCATCCTGGGGTACCTGCCTGCCCCCCTGCCAGCAGCACATGCAGATGTGTGTGCAGGAAGAGGCCCCCACCGGAGAGTGACTCAGGCAGTGTCTTTAAGCGCCCACAGCAGTGAGGTGCAGCGGCAGCCTGGCTGGCTTAGTCCGAGCCTGTGGTTCAGGCTGGCCCGAGTGCAAAGGAGGTTTTCTTGGCTGTCCTGGAGCTTCTGGATGTTTTCGCTCCTCCACCCTGTGGCTTGGACGCCTCCAGACAGGCACAGCTCACAGCATGTCTGCAGGGCTGCCCCTCCTCAGTGCAGGGCACAGGGTGCTGGGGAGACGTTTCAGACCAAGGCTCCCCTAAACACCTGTCTCTTCCACCCAGTTTGGGGAGCCACCTAGATCTTCAAACCTCTTCAGCATGTTTGGAATCTGAATCTATTTTGTACTCCAAGGTGAATTTGAACCTCAAACAGACGCCTCCACTGAAATCCAGAGACTCCCCATCCCAAGCCCCAGCGTGCTGGTCACAGGCACGAGGACGCCTCAGAGGGCTTCCCACCCACTGCAGAGCTGGGAGGATGAACAAACACAGACGGGCCAAGGATGGGCCCAGCCTAGGGGAGCTGGGCTTAAAAAGGGAAAAGAGGGGAGCCAGGTCCAGCACCCCTACATCAGCATGCATGAGGCACCAAGCACTGGGCGCTCGGGTCACACTGTGCTAGAGTAAGAGAAAACCATAAGTTACACAGAACAGAAATAAGCATCAGTGGCCAGTTAAGTCAGCAAGACCCTCGTGGGTAGCAGAGCTCTGGAAAGAGGCTTGGGGGTGGGGGGCTGTGAAAAGGATTGGATTTCCTCAGAATTAAAACCTTCTTCCCTATAGGGAGGAGACCCCCTTGCGATTGGTTAAGTAAACAAAACTGTGCAAGTCTTGGGATGTTCCTGAACCCTACGAGTGTCTGCGTGCCTTCCCAGTGTTACGTCAGCAGCAACGACTGCTGGAGAGCGGGGCCCTCGGCCTAACCAAGCCTCCTGTAAGTCATGGGGGGAACCAGGGATGCAGCTCATGCGGACTGTCACCCATGCTTCTGTAGGCAACCCTTCGCCCATGACCCGTCACCCACACTCCTGTAAGAGACCCCTTGCCCATGTTCTTTTAAGAGACTCCTTGTCCACACTCTGGTAAGCAACCCCTCACCCACATGCCTCTAACCCCAACAAATTCACTGGTTCACTAAGCTAACTTGAGGGGAACTTATTTGGTCTGTGGTTACTACCCTATCTGTGTTCCCCAGAAAGTCATACAGCAGTCATCAACCCTGGTGGGGTTTCACAGTAAACCCACAGATCTCACCCAAGAGGAAGGAGACACCATAAGTGGTGGAGGCCACCGTGGCCTCTGCTTGATTTCACCCAGATGTGGTATCCTGCCTGCAGCACCCCACAGCATCAGCACCCATGAGAAGCTGGGCATGGCGGGGTCTGTGAGCCCAGTGCCGAGGAGGCAGAGACAGGGTCTCCTGGGGCTTACTGGCCATCTCTCAAAAAATAAGGTGGGCATGACTGAGGAAGACTTCTGACATTCATCTTTGGCCTCCACAGGCACACACACACACACACACACACACACACACACACATACACGCACAAATGTACATATGCACATGCACACATAAGCACTCACATACATGCATGCGCATGCACACACATACACACATGTACATGTAAACATATACATGCACACATACACACATGCACGCACATATACATGCACATACAAACACATATACACATACACAAGTACACACATGCATTCACATGCAGACATGCACACACATACATATACACATGCATATTCAAGCACACACATGCATGCACACACATATGCGCACATGTGTGCATGTATAAACACATATACATACACACATTCATGTGTGCACACATACATATGCACATGCAAAGCACACACATACATATGTGTACACATATGAACATACACGTGTGCATATATATAAACACATACACATGCTGTATCACGTTCCCTTGAGTCCATAGAAAGGTGGATGGTATCTGAGGATCACCTGAAGGTCACCTGTATTCTGGCCTCACATTCTGTTGCAGTCAGCCTGCGTGGTTGCTGATAAATGACCATCAAACAGCTTAAGGGAACAAGGGTTTATTCTCTTATGATTCCTGGTTACAGTTCTTAGTCCAGCTTGACAGGAGAGCACGCACCAACACCAGGGCCAAGGGAACTGGCTACACCATCACCACATAACAGCTGAGAAAGGGACAATCCTTATTTGCCAGACCAGCATGTCTGGCCAAGTATACACAATGATAGCAATTTCCTCAACCAGCTCTCAGTATTTTATTCACCTGTTCAGGCCCTAGTCCCACCCACCATAGGCTGGGCCTTTCCCATCAGCTGGACAATCTCCTGCAGATTTGCTCTGAGCTTAACCCAGCTACTAATTCTCCACAAATGTGCCCACAGCTCAAACCTTCAATCATCAAGTTGACACCTGTGCCTAATTATGATGCGCGCACACACACACACACACACACACACACACACACACACACACGAAGGCACAGGGAATCCCTTCACCTCTTGCATCCAGTGAATACAGGGTAACAAGACGCCATTGAGAATCCGGCCCTCAGCGTCATAGAAGATGCTGAATCAGCTTCCTATGACCTGGGACTTCTGGTGTCTAAAGCTGTGGTGGACGTTTTAGAGCTTGAAACTATGCATCCACGGGACTGTGTCATGGCAGACTGACTCAACTCGGATGGCAGGAGCCTGGCTCAGGTGGGGGGGCTCAGCTCCCAGGACAGAGGTGCTGGGAAGGCAAGGATCAGGCCTGACAGCACTAAGCGTGATGTCTTGAGAGCTGTACTGCAGATCAGCCTGCTCCTGTTAAGCCCCCTACTGGGCCAGGCCCACCTGCACCTGTGTCCAGGGCAGGATCCTGGGCAGAGGTAACCAGACCCTCCAGCCTCCTCCCGAGGTGGTCTGCAGTGGTCTGCAGGTGGTCTGCAGTGCCTGCCGTGCACAGGCATCTTTGGCTTGTTAGCCCTCCAGAACTTGGCATTTCCCCACAAGCCTCCCACTGCCACCTTCCAGTGCCCTCTGCTCTTGACCTCCACACAGCTATTCATCTACTCAGAACCACACTAAGAATCCTGACACTAAGCCATCCGAACCCTCTGCCTCATTTGTAGCCATGCCCCCAGCCTTGTACCCTCTTCCTCACCTGACCCCACAGGAGAGAGGCCACCACCTCATACCCAGCCCGACAGAAGACCCTCCAAGGCCCCTCTGTCTGCAGAGCACACACTCCGCAGTAAAGGATAACCTGCTCCAGGTCAGCACCGGCGCCTGCTCAAGGGCCACTCACCAAGCCCACACCAGGTCTGACTCGTCCCTTAACACTCGGGCTTGGAATTTAACTGAGTGATGACAAGGTACATAGAGAATTAACCGTGCTGCTCTGGTTCACACGTGCACTGTGTGAGAAACGCCTCAGTAACCCATGCCCACGGTGGGAAGTGAGGGCTGACAGGCTCAGCTCTTCTGAGCAGCATACCTTGCTGTTCTCTGACCACCTCTTTCTGGGAAGAACCTTCCAGAGTCCTCTCTGCTGCAGAACGGTGAGCCTTGCTCAAGATCACTGGGGGACAGCAACAGGCTTTGTGTGGGGGGGGAGTTCTAGAATACTTCCTCGCCATGGATACCAAGGCTGCCCCACCAGCCTATCCCTCTCGGCTCCCCACGTCCCAGTTTTGCATAATCCCAAGACTCAGCGCAAAGCCGGCTTCCTCCACCAGGCACCCCATTCTTAGGACCAGCTGTGTCTGTGGGAGAAGAGGGCTCAGGAAGGGGTTTGGGGACAGGACAGAGAATGTCATGTGTGACAGGAGAAGTATTGTCTGCTCTCTGATCCCGACTTTCAGGAGTTGCAGGGACAGGGGCCGCAAGGCAGGGCTCTGAGCTGAAGGCTCCCAAAATAGGCAGGGTGCGGCCAGTGGCTGGGCTGGGCAGCTGACTTCACACCACAAGCATGCTGGGCAGCCCGGCTGTCTGCGGCCGCACCTGCTCAGCCAGGGCTGATGATACCCTCGGTGGGATAGGCGGACGCCAGGCCTGGCCACCCACATACACAAGAGTCCAACTGCTGGCAGGGTCTCAGAGAGCCAAGGAGAGGGGCTCCAGGAATAGGGGCCTCCAGGGAGAGGGGACCATGCTGGCCCCGTCTTGTACGTCCTTAACCCTAAGCCAGCCTCGTCCCCTTGGCAGACCCTCATCACTTAGCCCCAGTCTGTGTGGGAGGAGCGGAGGGGCTGTCTCCCTCTAGGAGCCCCTTGGAGGAGGAGTCTGACTCCATCTACCCAAGGCAAGGGAACCTTTGGATTGGGAGTGGGGGTTTCCATAGCCTAGCACTGCTCACAGGATGGAGAAAACTCAGTGCCATAGGCCAGGGACCCACCTGGTAAATAAAGTGAAGAGTCTACCACAGGACAAGGGTGTGTGTGACACAGGGGTGTTTATAGTGGTGTGCATGTATGTGTCCATCCAGCAGTCTGTCTGTCTCAGGGTTCTGCAGCTCCAGACACCCTTAGTTGCTGGTGTGTGTGTGTGTGTGTGTGTGTGTGTGTGTGTGTTTGTGTGTATGTGTGTGTGTGTGTTCTGCAGCTCTAAAAACTCAGATGCAGGTGAGAATGTACATGTATGTATCTGTCTATCTGTCTCAGAATCTCAGGGCTCTATAGCTCTAGATACCCTTAGCTCTGTGTGTGTGTGTGTGTGTGTGGTGTGTGTGTGTGTGGTGTGTGTGTGTGTATACGTGTGTGTGATGTGTGCATGTCTGTATGTGCATGTATGTGTGTATGTGTGTATGTATGTATGTGTGTATATATATGTCCATGTGTGTATTTACCTATGTATATGTGTGTGTATTTATCTCTGTGTGTCTCTCTGTATGTATGTGTATATATATGTATGTGTGCTCATGTGTGTGTATGTGTGTGTGTGTGTGTGTGTGTGCGCGCGCGCATGCGCGCACACACATGCTCTGTAACTCTGGACACCCTAAGATGCCTCTGGTCACTGTGAAGCAATAGAGGTGTCAGCTCCTTGAACAATGCTGGGCCTACAGCCCCCCCCCCCAGCATTGGCTTCTGGGTGCAAGATGCAAAGACACCCCCAAGTATGTTTCTGTCTTCAGCCCTCAGGTGCCTCCTGAGAAGATTCAAGGCCAGGACACAAAGCACAAGGTCAAGTGAACTCTATCTCGCCTTGACCTTGAATGGCCATATAGCACAGCCCTGTCCAGCAGCGGGCAGTAATCAGCTGTCTCAGTAATTAAGACACCACAAAGGGCTCAGGGTCAGGGAGCTGCTGGCCCTGCACCCCCAGCCCCACAGCCACTCACCCAGACGCCCACAAATCCTAGCACCAAGTTCTCTATCTGGACAGTCAATGACATGGCACTTGGCATTTGGGAGGACGAAGACTAGGAGAGAAAGTCAGGCAGGAACCCGAGAGGCCTGTGAGCCAAGTGGTCTACAAAACCAAGAATCATGAATCTTCAGGCCGCCCTGCCCCATGTTCCCCCCCCAAGCAGCAACCTGCCACTGTTCTGCCCCTCATGCCAGGAGACTGTCCCTGTACAATCTCCCACACAAGCAGCTGGGCACAAGACCTGAGCCGGTACCAGAGACTGCGGGCATAAAACCTGCAAGGACCCTGGGGCAGCGTCCTGCCAGGAGCGGGGGCTCACAGGCCTTCTGCACACAGGTCCTGTCCCATCCTGTCCCACACAGCTTTGACGCAAGGCCAATGATGGGAACAGAGACAGGCTGTAAAGCAAGAGCTGGAGAAGGGTTCACAGTCTGCTTCTCCTGAAGATCAAAAGGGAGGCTGAAAAGCAGGGGTCTGGGGACGGGTCGAAGAGGGTCCTGTACCTGGAGACAGGTCGAGGGAGGAGGGTCCTGCACCTTGGGACGGGTTGAGGGAGGGGGTGCTGGCAAAGCAGCCAGTACTGGAGAAGGCTAGACTTTGGGTGGACCTTAGAGAACCCACACTATGCATCCCATAGCTGGGAACGACCTTGAGCTTCCAGTTCTCCCGCTCCACCTTCCCAGTGTTGGGAACACAGGTGCCACCACGCCTGGTTTGTTCCTTGGGTCTCTCCACACCAGCATCTACACTTGCACATAACAAAGCCACCTCCTCGTACCTGAGTGTGTCTAGAAATGGTCCTCTGCCCACACAAAGGTCCCAAGGAGCACACGAGTGAGATGCAGCCCTAATGAGACTACACCACGGTCACGTGACGGCACAGCTCTCTGTGTCCTGTGCTCGCTCCTGTTCAGATAGGCTCACTCTCAAGTGCTCCCTCCACCTTCTCTCCCAGCACAGACAAGAGCTTCTCACACGGTCACTTGATTGGCCACAACAAACACCTCCATAAATCCTAAGACATTACTTTGTGTGAAGGAGCACTACAGAATAGCTTATTTTGCTGCTTGCGTCTTTCTGGAGTGTTCGCTTTTATCATGGATGTGAGCACGTGAGTGTCTGTGGAGAGGGCAGGCTGCAGGTAGGAAAGGTAAGGTGTTCTGAGGTATTGTCCAGTGGTAAGGACAGGCTGTAGGTAAAAAGGGTGGGGTGCTCTGGAGTACTGCCCAGTGGCATGGCCCACTTGGGCCAAGGTCACCTTGTTTTTAGCTTTTAAATCATGTTCTAAAATATTCCTCCCAAAAACAAAAATTGTAGAAACTACGTTTTAAATTTTTTAAAATGACAGATACATGCTTAGAAGTCTAGGTGCCGCATCCTTATCCAACCAATCTGGTAGAATATGTCTCAGTTTGGAAAAGATGGATTCGAAGAAACATCTTTTGGGAAAAGGACATGGCTTTATTTAGAGAAATAAGGAAAAATATGGGGATTGTCAGGCCTTGGTGTTTTTTTCCCAGTTCAGGCCTAAAGCCTGTTCCCTGGTGAAGGTCATGTAACCCCATGGACAGGTGCTAGGAATTTCTTGGAATGTCACAATAATGCCCATGGACAGGTGTCTCTGGCAGGAGGAATTCTTCTGGGAATTAGGAATGCCTTTTACCTGCTCTTAGTTTTTTTGGAACTAGCTTCCTGCTCTCTGTTCTAGAGAAGAAGCTTGCTTTTTAACTTTTAGTCAAATTCTAAATAGAGATTTCATGTCTAGTCACTTACAATAAGTAGACTTGTTAGCCAGAATGTGTGCACTGATTTTAAGGAAATTAGAGAATAACTTCTAGAGTCTTAAAACATAGGTGGGAGAATCCATGTCAGAAGCACAGGGGGCCGTGTCTTTCCTACCCCAAACAGCACTCTTATGAGAAATCACAGAGATGGACCATTCGAGTGCACTCCCACCAATGATCGCCTCTGCCCCGAAAGGGACACCCATGGCATATGGGGCCTGACAGGACCCCAGGTTTGGAGAATGCATGGTTCACAGATGGGTCATCTAACTGATGGCAATATACTTCTGGAATTCCTCAAAGGAAGACATAAGCAACCTTACTATTAAAGGAATAGAAGGATGCTATTATAGGAGGAATTATTCTTTTAGTAATTATATTGTTTAAGTGTTTTCTTCAGTGCATATCTCAATAGTGTTCCATTGACAAAATCACACTATAGGCGCTTATGGTCCTTGGGTATCCAAGCCATGGCCCTCTTAGAGATGTGGTTTAAGCTTGGATAGTAGAGACTACATGAGCTGCATACATCTTCCCAAGTTAGAACCTGCTGCCATGCCTGGTGCCCATGTCGACCTGCCTGACTGAGAGTATCAACCTGGAGAGGACAACAGCAAAAGCTCATGCTGGGACTTACGGGGTGTGGGGACTCCTATAGTTAATTGTAAAATATGTTCCTTGCTGAAATCAAAAGGAGATTCTGCCTCTGTGTATTTTTAAAATGCAGTCTCTGTTAAAATATGGGCTCAGCCCCATAGCTATCCAGTGAAGCATTATAGATTAGATAAGAGAATGATTCCGTTAAGTGCCTTTACCCTCAGGCAATGGGTTAGGTTCTTGAAAAAAAAGGTCCACCCTGAAGATGATTTTGCTGATTAAAAAATTATACATCTATTGTAGGTGCAACATTCTTTACCCCAAAATTTTCTGTATAAAAGCTGTCACGAAAGTTTCAATAAATGGGTTCAGAATTCACTCGGCCAAAACGGAGTTGCGTGTGTTCTGTGCTCTGTCCACTCCGTCCGGGGAGCCCTGGTCTCGAGGCCGCGACTCTGGTCTGCGGCATCTAGGTAGCTAGGGATGCGGCTCAGTTGTCATACTACTTGCCAAGCATGTACGAAGCCCTAGATTCCAACCACAGTACCCCATTAACTGCGTTTGGTGGCACATGCTGTAATACCAGCACTTGGGACACAGAGGCAGGAGGATCACAAGTTCAGAGTCATCCTTAGCTACATAGCAAGTTAAGGGACAGAGACCCTGCCTTGAACTAAAAAAAAAAAAAAAAAAGAAAAGAAAAGGCAAACAGAAAGAACCATAGAATTTCTAGATCAAACTGTAAATTCAAATGATAATCCTGACCCCATCAGAGTGTTGAGGATTTCTGGAAATAGAAAATTCTAACAAAACTCTGTCCAGGGAATGCAGCCCTCCTCAAATGGCGACTTTCCTGGTGGTACTCTGAATACCCTGGGACTGACGTACTGCCCATCTCCTGCACTTCTCCCAGGCCTAGCTGGTCCTCCTCCCATCCTCAGTCGCGACCGCATGGCACTGATCGCATGGGCTGTGCCTACTGTGTGCCGGACATGCTGGGCGGCAGGCAGAACCTCATCCTCAGGAACACAAGTCAGTGTGAGGGACCAGGACAGCCTGAGCCCAGCACTGAGCTGGGATTGGGGATGGGTGGTCTCTCACTTCTTGCGTCCAGGATGCCCTGGGAGGGACCAAAGGGGAGAGAAGATAGGCGCCAACCACGAAAGGGAGGGATCACGGTTGGAAGGTTCTCTTGGAGCACCTTGAGCACCTTGAGAGTCACAGGGGAAGTGGGCACAGCAAGTCAAGTGATTGCTGGAAGGTGACCCCACGTGCTTACTACTGATGATGGAGGAAGGACAGCAGAGAAGGGAGAGGAGGCCAGAGGTGCCCATGAAAGACGTAGCAGAAGACAAAGAGACGGGCCAGAGTGTCTAGGAAAGAACACAGCAGCCACTTGCTGCTGAGTCTAAGGATGCACCCGCCTTCTGCACATCCTCCTGACTTCCGGAGACCACCACACCCTCCCACCTGGGCCCATCCTATCTGCCTGCTTCAGATTCCCTGCAGGTACCTGGTGCTTCACTCTGCACCAGAGCCTGGATCCTCCTCTCCTTCGTGCTTAACTGGACCTGAGACTGACCTAGCACCCACGGCGCAGTCATACCTCCAAGTGGATGTTCGGCCTGTTAGGGAAGACATCCGTGTGTCCCTGTGCCAGGAGCCCACCCGACAACCTCCTCTCCTCCCCAGCCCTGTCCCTTCCCACATAGCAAGCAGCATCTCTTTGACCCTCTTCCCAGGCTGTAGGACTTGACGACAGTATGAGACTCCATTTCTTCTTTATTTCAAATCCAGATCCTTAGCGAATGCCTCCTCTGGGTCACGTGCACACATGAGGGTGGCACTGTCTCTTGCTCGGCCCACACCCTGAGCCTCGGGTGCCCACAGGGCCACTGCTGCCCCAGCCACTGCACTGCAGGTCTGGCTAGAGCAGAAAGGTGATATGGACGAATGAGTCCCGGCTCTTCTGCCCGCTGGGCCTGGCCCACCTGCCTCCTCTTGCCCTTGGACCCCATCCACCCTGGCTCCTGCTTCTGAGGCCGTTCTGTGGATGAAGCTAACCACAGACTGTCCTGGGTGTCCAACTGTCACATGGTGGATGCTGGGGCTGCTCGGCCTTCATAACCTCACGCCACTTCCTTGTTTTACATATATCCTTTATCGTATCCATACTGTATTGATCAGAGGTCTCCATAGAAACAGGATCAATAGGAGATGTATATTCATGAAGATATGTGCACACACAAGGGTCCCCCAAGTTTGTGGGTTGTGTGTTCATGGATTCAACCAACTGTGGAAATAAAATACTTTTAGAATTTCATTTGTACCAAATATGGAATTTTCCATTATTCCTATCCATTCTCTTGGCAAGTCCATTTTGTATTGGCTACAGTTCACCCAGAAATGAAGTAAAGTCCATGGGAGGACAGCTTAGGTTCTGCATAAATACTGCAGCATTTTATACAAAGGGCCTCAGCATGGGTGATGTTAGTGTCCATGAGAAGAGGATGTGGATTTGGAATGAGGAAGAAATGGGGTCTCGTGGTATCTAAGCACCCATGCCCTGTGGACAAAGAGGGTTTCTATGTCCAGTTGGTTCTGCTTTTCTCAACAGCTTTGGCTAATACAGCACATCCAACAAGACATCTTAACCTCCAGAATATGCAAAGAAGCCACAGCCCAGTGGGGCATTCCAGAACAATGACCCTGAAGTAGAAGGTCACTTGGGGCCAGGAGTTCATGGCCAGCATAGGCAATATTAAAAAAAAAACCCTTCTCAAAAGGTTAATTTTAAAAAAAGAACATTTACAAGTCAATGAGATTAAAATACTGTTTCTTAATAAACAAAAAAACTTTTACAAAACCATTTGCAAAGTGATAAATAAATGTGAAAACATCGATTAACTCAGAAATGCAAATCGAAAGTTAAATTAAAGGGACCAGGGATTAGAGGGTTGTTTGATGGAAATGGATGGGGGAGACTGTGTTCCAGTCACGTCTCCCGAAGTTGAAAACCACATCTCCTATGCAAAGCTCCACAGATTCACTAAAAGCACATACGTGAGACCAGAGCCCCAAACTATAGAAAGCGAGTATCATCAGCAAGGCCTGGAAAAAGACTTACGAGGAACAATGTGCTCACACAGCTGAAAGAACAGGGAATTTCCACCTGCAAGGAGCCAATGGAACTCACAAACACGGCTGGAGTCCAAGCTGCGCGGGATCATGACTCGAAGGTCAAAACTCTCTTACAGGACCAAGATCAAAACAGCGGAGCCAGACACTAGAACCTGTGCCCTGTCTGGCCGCTTTGGGAGCACGTTCATGGGTTTCAATGAATCAAGTTGCACACATGGGTTTGCAAACTGTCTGCATGTTTGCTTTTCTCAGCAAAAAAGCATACAGAGATAAGCACACCCCTAAGAAGGCACATGCCGCCTTATAGCTGAGACAGCAGCTCACCGCGGTAGAGACTGGAACACGGGGCTGCCGTCTACATCACCTCAGGCATCTCTGCCTGTGTGGGAGCTGCACATAGCCATTTCCAACATTCATCCGCTCACTCGCATGGGTTTCCCAGCGATAAGGGACTTAAAGGGCTCAGAAGATTCTCCACACGCCGTCCTTGGCTTGGGAAAACTGTTGGCATCCTGCGTGAAGTCAGACACTGAGAGCAAATGTTGTTCTGTGAGGATGCCGCTGTGCAGTCTGCTGCATAAGATGAGTCACACTCAAGATCAGTCCAGTTCCTACAGCAGCTACACGGTCACGCCGGCCGCCTGCTCTCTGCAGCTTTCCCTCGGGGGATGCCCAGGATGCTTGGAAATAGCAGGCTCTGGTGGGTATCCAATCTCTCTTCTGGGCAAGTCTGGCACCTGGACAAAGCCATAGCGTTCCACCCCGGGGTCACCTAGCCCCCAACCATCCCAACTGTGTCCTTTCTCATGGAGAACCTGCATCTACAGGAGCCCGTCCTGACACGCGGAGCTCTGAACCCAGGCTCCAGTGGCCAGCTGCTGCTCCATGCCCCACTCCCCTCATGCCACACTCTCTGACATGCAGGGATCCAGGAATGATACCACGGGTCAGCGAGGCCTGGATGGACACAGATCTGCCCGGTCAGGTGGGATCTTAGGACTCAGTCGCTGGTAGTCTCAATGCCCCAGGGCCAGCCTTGCATGGGGTTCCTGAAAAATGGGACGATGTCAATTTTCTTTTTCATTTATTTGAGGGTGGGCAGAAGGGCAGGCATGTGCATGCCATGGCACACGTGTGGAAGTCAGATGACAAACTTCAGAAGCTGGTTCTCTGCTTCCACGTGTGGGCGCCAGAGATTGAGCTCAGGTGTCTAGATTTGCATGCAGCACCTCTGCATGCCGAGCCATCTCACTGGCCCACCAATGACTTTGTTTTCTTCCTTTTTTCCTTTCCTTGTTTTATGTACCCAGCTGTGGTTTCAGGACAGAACCCAGACCAGAGCCTGCCAGCCCTCAGTGCTCATGAGATGATTTCCAAACAGGCGAAAGGAGATAGAAGGAGCATACTTCTCCGCTATTTCCTGGGTCTCCACGGGCCACCCTAGGGTCCTCAGGCTGCTTCTAGGAGCCTCGGGAGGTGATGCCCTAAGTCAGAGGCCTCTCCATCTGTGCCTGGCTTGCCCTGCAGCCCCAGGGCGGAGTCCATCCCACTGTGGGTGATGCAGGGGCCTCTCCTGGGGCCCAGCACCCAGGCCCACAGGTCAGTCCCACAATGACTGAAGTCCCCGGTGCCCAGACAGCAGGTGACCTGGTCTGGAGGCCGCTTCCCCTGCTCCCGCATGAAGCACAGGCCCGTGTTCAGAGGAGCATCGAGCCTTCCCTCCCTCGCTGTTTGGCAGATGAGCTGTCAGCCGGCTGTTGGTGAATGCCTGCCCACACACGGCAGGGGCAGGACTGACTGTACCGCCTGCCACGCTCCATGATGCAAACATTCCCGCCAGGCAGATTCCAAACCATGGCTGGGCCATTGAGTATGGAATGAGAAGAACCGCACACAGGCGCACTCTGAGCATGTGCTGGTTCAGCAGCCACAGAGGATCACTGCGGATGTGGACGATAAGAAACCAGTGGGCGTCACAAACACCTTGACTCTGCATCTGGGTCAGATGACTGTTGATCTTCCAAGGCACTGTTGGCATGTACACACAGACACACACACACATAGACACACACACACAGACACACACACACACACACACACACACACACACACAGACACACACATACACACACACAGACACACACATACACAGACACACACACACACACACAGACACACACACATACACACACACATACACAGACACACACACACACACACACATACACAGACACACACACACAGACACACACACATACACAGACACACACAGACACACACATACAAAGACACACACACACAGACACACACACATACACAGACACACACACAGACACACACATACAAAGACACACACACAGACACACACACAGACACACACAAATACAGACACACACACACAGACACACACACAGACACACACACATACACACAGACACACACACACAGACATACACACACAGACACACACATACACACACAGACACACACACACACAGACACACATGCAGACACACACACACATACACACACACAGACACACACACACATACACACACAGACACACACACACACAGACACACACACACAGACACACACAGACACACACACACACACACACACACACACAGACACACACACACAGACACACACACAGACACACACATACACAGACACACACACACATACACACACACACACAGACACACACACACACATACACAGACACACACACACAGACACACACACACAGACACAGACACACAGACACACACACACATACACAGACACACACACACATACACACAGACACACACACACATACACACACACAGACACAGACACACACACACAGACACACACACACACATATACAGACACACACACAGACACACACATACACAGACACACACACACATACACAGACACACACACACATACACACACACACAGACACACACACACATACACACAGACACACACACATACACACACAGACACACACACATACACAGACACACACACAGACACACACACACACAGACACACACACATACACAGACACACACACACATACAGACACACACAGACACACACACATACACAGACACACACACACATACAGACACACACAGACACACACACACATACACACACAGACATACACACACAGACATACACACACAGACACACACACACAGACACACAGACACACACACACACACACACACACATATACACATACACACACCCTTAGACCCCCCTGGGGCTCCTACAGGGGTACAATATCCGGGTGTCTCTAGCCACATCCCTCTTGCCCTCTTGGGCTCCCACTGCCTGCTGCCCCAGCTTCCAAGCCTTCCCTGTGGAATGAACTCAGGAAACATAAAAGTTTGGAAAGAAAAACAAGCAAGTTTATCCTGAAATGTGCACCCAAGTTGACATGCAAGAGGCTGACTATCTACTTTTCTACTTGCAGTCTTGTTTTCTGCATTTATATTCTTGGTCCCCAATCAGTGAAGCATGTTCTGCAATCTTCTTTCATATAGCAACACAGATACAATTGCAAGCAGAGAAGCAAGCGCATGCTGCTACTGAGAACTACTCTCATGATCCCTGGGCAACTCTGCCATGCTCAGAACTATCAACTTGTGTGAAATCACAGAGAGATGTCTCCCTGGGTTTTCAAGGAGAATATTCGGATTCCAGTCCCCTCTGAACACTGACTAACAGCCTCTGTGTCACCAAGCCCCGTGTGTTGAGCTGATGACTCATCTCTACAACAACTGAATCACGGAGCCCCGAGGAGCCGGCACGAAGCCCAGTGAGTCAGCTTTCAATGCTGAGTCATGACGTCCTGGGACCCCAGAGCTGAAGCCGGTGCACTGGAGATAGCACATCAGGCCTCAGCCCAGGGCCGTCCCACCCTACTACTGTGAGGCTCACTGAGGCGCAGGTGAGGAGTCTGGAGAGGAGACAGCTCGCCAGGTTCTTCTCCAGCCTCCGGGAACCTAAGCATGGTGCCCACTGTGCATACACAAGAGGAACCTCTACAGGCACAGGGTGGCCAGGCCAGGGAAGGATGCCATGGTGGGGAAAAGGGTGGCCAGGGAGCCCACAGGCATCCCACCAACACACGTCTTGCCCAGGTTGCCTGGGCCTCTTCTCCAAGACCACGCCAGCTGACTTCCCTGGAGTTCCTTCACCTAGCTCACAGGCAGGTCCTCCTGAGCTGCGAGAAGCCACGCCCACAGGCAGTCAGACCTGTGCCCCTTCTCCAAACACCAAACCCCAACCTGCGTGGGGCTATGCCTAACAAGCCTCGGCCCTCACCCGGGCAGTCCAGCTCACAGGCCTCGGCACTCAGAGCCCAGCAAGGTGGAGGGCCACACGGAGGTTCATTGCAGAGGCATAGGTGTAAGAGATACAAGTTTACTAGGAGCCATAGTTTAGCCTTAAAGTAGGACAGCATTGGAACAGAAGGCAGAGCTGAAAGTCAGAGAAGGTGGGAGAATCAACTCCGCTTGGTGCACGCACAGCTTGATGGGCAGAGCTAAGAGGAGAGGGTCTGAGAGGGAGGGAGAGGAAAGAAAGGGAAGGGGTAGAGAGGGTGTCCCCTGGCTGGACTGCTCTTTCAAGGCTTGGGCATTGCTAAGGAGTCGCCGAGAAGTAGGTCAGTGGGGTGGGAGGATTCATCCTGGGGCATTAAGCTAAACACGTGGTTTCCACAGCTCCTGTTCTGCGCTTCTCTGACTTCTAATTCTTTTACTGGGCAGAGAAACAAACTCTACCTTGAATTTATTCGAGTTCCCTAGATCAGATCCTAACAGGAGTATGGACGGGAAGCGATAAGAGCTGGATGCGGTCAGAACGGCTCTAGGTTTCTACGCTTGGCTGATGGTGGACTGGAAGGCTCTAGGACAGCAGGTTTGAGAGAGAGATGCACAGGGCTTTAGACCCTGAGGAGTGTCTTAGGGTACATGCCACAAGTCGCTGGTGTAGGGGGCTGACAGAAGAGTCCTTAGTACGGAGCTGAACCTGAGGCTTCTGGAAACTCAGTCATCCAGAAATGAGCTTCAGGCAGCCAAAGCCCACCTGGGCTAGACTGGACCTGCAGGTCACAGCAGTAGGGTAATGCAAGCCATGATGTGTCTGAACACACTGCTCAGGAATGGGGTCTTCTGCCCACTGCAAGCCCCTACCTCTCTGGCCTCCCATCAGATTGTCTGTCTCCTCCTAAGAGGGACAGGGAGACTCTCAGACAGGAAAACCTAGTGCATCTGCAGTGTCACAGGCCATAGACCACCCCCAGGTCCCCAGCCACTATGCTCAACTAGGAAATGTAGCAGTACATAAAAACGTACTGTGAGGCTAGCTGCTCAGCATCTGACCAGTGCGACTGAGCACATCGCTGGTTCCAAGCGTTCTGTAAGGGATGGTGCCTGCAGCAGTAAGATCCAGGGAAGATGGTTGGGGAGGGGGCTGTAGGACAAGCACAGCAGGAGAGAGAGAAGTATCACAGCGAGAGGTGCTCAGATTGCCGCAAGTGTGCTCAGTGTGGAGAGCATCCTACTGCAGAAGTGAGACATAGCCTTATGTACATATGGTGGTTTCACCAACAGCCAAACCTGCACAGGCCTCGCTGTCTTCCTCCTCCCACTACAGTAAAGGAAAAAAAAAATCTGATCTGCCTTAAGCTCTTCCCCCCAGTGTCAGAGATGGAACCCCAGACCCTCGCATGCTAGACAAGCACCCATCACTGAGCTACTCATCCCAACTCAGACGTCTACACGGCATCGTCTGTGTCAGAAGACGGCAGACTCAAGGATGAGCGTAACTTACTCTTAAGAAACAGTCTCTAAAAGTTCACCCTGAGAACTGCCGCAGGATGAATTCCAGCCAAAGCAAGACACGAGTGGGAAAAACTGGATCAACTGTGGTAAGCGAAGAACAGATGCGTCATTGCCGGGGAAGCAGAAGATGCTGGGTCCTGAATTGATACCAACTAGTAAAAGTCAGTAGAAAGCTGAGGGTGAGCTGAGGCGGGCACCGTCTCTACAGCGAGAATCATATTTTGAAGGTAAGATGAGCAAGATGCCAAAGCAAACTTTAAGAACCTGGCGGCGGGGCTGGAGAGGTGGCTCAGGGGTTAAGCCTCTGCCTTGCAGGCAGAAGGTCCTGAGTTCGGATCCTAGACCCCACGTATAGACACTGGGCGAAAGCGGGGGCAGCCTGCGTTTCCGGTTCTGGTAGGGCGGAGCCTGTGAGTCCTGAGCAGAGTAAACAAGGAGGAGGTCCATGGCGGTTCCCAAAGTCGTCCATGGTTCTACACATACATACACACATGCACGCACACACACACATACACGCGCACAATTGAATAAATAATAATAAAAAAAGATTTATTCTTTAAAAAATTAAAAAAAAAAAAGAACCTGGCAGGGCTGGAGAGATGGCTCAGAGGTTAAGAATCTGCCTCGCAAGCTAAAACACTTGAGTTTGGATCCCAGATCCCACGTTAAAATGCCAGGCAGAAATGGCAGCAGTCTGCACTTCCAGTTCTGAAAGGCAGAGCCTAGGGAACTCCAGAGCAAAGCAAAAAGGAGGCAGAAGCAATCCAGGATGATTTCTGAAGTCATCCTTGGACCTCCACAGGCACACACAGTGCCCTCTAATACACAGACATACATGCACACACATGCACGCACACATAAATTGGGGTTGGGGGCAGCACATTTGGCAAGGTGCTTGCTTGGCATGCAGGAAGTCCTGATTCCAATCCCAGTGCAGAAAAGGAAGGAAAGAAGGAAGGAAGGAAGGGAGGAGGGAGAGAGGGAGGGAGGGAGGGAGGGAGGGAGGGAGGGAGGGAGGGAGGAAGGAAGAAGAAAGAGGCGGAAGGAAGGAAGGAAGGAAGGAAGGAAGGAAGGAAGGAAGGAAGGAAGGAAGGAAGGAAGGAAGGAAGGAAGGAAGGAAGGATAGGTAATGCTGATTACAGTCCCATGGAAGAAAAGACAATATTCTCATTCTTACCCTTAGCAGCAGATCAATTAATATCATTAGGGCTTCAAATATTCTGCAAAGTTGTTGTAAGACACCTATTAGAATGAAACGCAAATTTCCTGTTCCTCAGAAGAATGCGTGTTTTTGCATATACATCTGTCTCCTCACCAGCAGGCAAAGGCTATGAACAGGGAAGAGAAACGATTACTAGAAAACTGTCTTCACATCACTAGACAAGGCTGAGCTAAACTCCCCTATAAAAGCTAGACTTTAATAGTTAATCATCCAATGACTGTCAGCCGTAGATTCAAATTCATACAGGCAACCAAACAACAGCGAAGCAAGCAAGGCTTCAGACTACAACATCCACAAAGGCTGACTGACATCCAGCCAGATGGAGATGGCAAAAGGAAGGCAGCATAGGGTCAGAGCACAGCTCACAGTGCAGAGGAGGAAGGTGGGACCGCCCAAGCCCCTGGTGTCTTGTCACAACAATAAGGCATGCCTCAGGGACACACAGGAGGGCCGAAGAGAGACAAGGAGGCCAACCCCCCTCTTGGCCAGTCAGGACCAACTCCAGATCCTGCGGTCAAAACATTAGTAAGAATGTAACAGACACAGAAGATTAATAGAGACATCTGATTGGCAACTCTTCACCCCACGCTAGAAGACAAGAGTTTCTAAAATAATCACTATAGTTAATCACCTATAAAGACACTGCACAATTCTAGAAGGGGTGTGGCTCAGCTGGGAGAAGGCTTGCCAACATGCGCAAAGCCCTGGACCGGATCTGCAGCATCTCATGAGGCACAAGGTGGCAGTGCCTGCCCAGCATCCCAGCACCAGGAGGCGAAGGCGGAAGGATCAGAAATTCACTGGGTAGTGAGTTCAAGGCCAGCCTGGGGTACATGAGGCTGTAATTAAAAAAAAAAGTGCTGGTGAGATAACTTAGGTGCCTGCGGAAAACCTGGTGCTGAGTTCAATTCCCCAGAAGCCCACATGGTAGAAGAAGAACTGACTTCTGAATGTCATCCTCTGACCCCTTCCCATACATCATGCAATGCATTCTTTCTCTCTCTGTCATAAATAGATAGATAGATAGATAGATACATAGATAGGTAGATAAATAAATAAATAAATAAATAAATAAATAAATAAATAAATAAATAAATAAAATGCTTTTAAATGAACAAAAGCGTCAAAACAAAGGACCATCGTGCTGATGTGCTCCATGGTGGGGAGGAACAGGTGCAGAAAGAAGAAAAACGCAGAGTCCGTCTCGCCATCGCCTGGTGGTGACCGCAGACTCCAGGTGATTCCTGGTTTGATGGAGCCAGACATTCATTCTCACTGAGGGGCAGGGAGCCTTGTGAGCAGAGAGAAACCTCGTGCACGCAGTGAAGATGCTTCAGCTGGACCCAAAGCCAGTGCTTAGCTTAGTGGGGACCCATCCTCCAGGAGGACCCTAAACCAGAGTTTAGATAGGTGTGTTAGAAACTCTAGAAAGAACAACTTGGAAAAATATGAAAAACCAGAGTCCAGCTACTTGAGAGATTGAGGCTGAAGGATTCTTCATCCCTGGAGTTTGGGGCCAGCTTGGGCAAACAGCAAGGTCTTATCAATTAGGAAGGAAAAGAAGAGGAAGGCCAGAGTGAGCCAGGGATATGCACCCCGCCAGAAGTGCCTAAGGAGTTGGTGGGGTGGGGGCAGAGACAGGGGTTGGGAAGGAGGACACAGTAGTGCCCTTCTCAGATCACCGATTCAGTGACTGGAAAATAAGTGAAGAAATCAGGTGAATGCAACTGTAAGCCACAGGAGAGTTTTGTGTGATGAATGAATATAAAGACAATGAACCCAAATCTCCATCTTTCCTAAACACAAGTGAGAGCAGTGCAGGAGAGGGTGTGGGGAAGCCGTAGGTGAAGTAGCAGCAGTGAGAACATAACAATCCTGAGGGCGGCGGTAATATGAAATGCCAACATGTGAAGGAAGCCGCAAAATGCTCCTTAAAAACATGGAACCCATGAGCAGGCAAGCCAGGAGGGGTGGGGCTCACCTGTGATCCCAGCACTTGGAGGTGGAAGCAGAAAGATTATGAGTTAAAAGTCATACTCAGCTGCATAGCTGCTTCCAGATCCTGGTTTTAAAAAAAGGTGGGGGGCTGGGGAGATGGCTCAGTCAAACATTGAGGACCTGAGTTCAATCCAAAAACCCACATTAAAAAAAATCTGAGCAAGATGGCATGTGCCTATGATCCCAGGCAGATGGATCCCTGGAGGCCAAAACAGATGGATTCCTGGAGCTTGCTGGCCAACCTACCAACCCATCTATTTGCCGAGTTCTAGAGCAATGACAGGCCCGGTTGGAAAAAAAAAAAGATAGATGGTCCCCCAAGGAGCTACATCTGAAGTTGATCTTGGGCTTCCATGTCTACACAGATGTATGCTTACCCCCCACATGAAGAAGAGAGAGAGAGAGAGAGAGAGAGAGAGAGAGGAAGGAAGGAAGGAAGGAAGGAAGGAAGGAAGGAAGGAAGGAAGGAAGGAAGGAAGGAAGGAAAGAAGGAAGGAAGGAAGGAAGGAAGGAAGGAAGGAAGGAAGGAAGGAAGGAGAGAAAGAGAGAGAAAGAAAGAAAGAAAGAAAGAAAGAGAGAGAGAGAGGGAGGGAGGGAGGGAGGGAGGGAGGGAGGGAGGAAGGAGGAGAGAGGAAAAGAGGAAAGAAGAGAGAAAGGAAGGAAAGGAGGGAGAAAGGAAGGGCGGAAAGAAGGAAGGAAGGATGAAGAAGACAGGGAAGGAGGGAGGGAGGGAGGGAGGGCAGAAGGGAGGGAGGGAGGGAAGGGAAAAAGAGAGAAAGGGAAGAAAGGAGCAGGAGGAGCAATTATGCAAGATGTACCCCAAGCACCCAGATTTAGCACTAAGAAGGTATTGTGCCAGCCAAGACTGTTGCAAACAGCTGCGGCATCACCGGGGGGCACCCCAGAAGCCCAGCAGGAGGCCCTTCCTTTGCTGGAAGATTCACAGGGAGTAATGCAGACTCTCGTGCCACACCCCCTTCCTGACGTGTGCAGCTCTTGAATCAGCAAGGAGACACCTCTGTGTGTTCCCCACTGAGGGAAAGATTGCTCAGGTGGTCTTTATCATTAGCAGAGCGGGCAATAGATCCTGCAACAGGGGACAGGGGCAGTGGCGGCCACAGAGGCAGCCACAAGAGGACAGCTGCAGCCCAGAACAGCTAGCCCAGAACACAGAGGTGAAGACGGTGGACAAGAGGAGAGCGGTGGTAGGCTGACAGGAGGTCTGCTGAAAGCTGGTCCCTTTGTTACAACTCTAGCTGTAACAGCGGTCTGAGCTAACAATTCTAAGTTGTAACAATGTTTTCAGACAACCTGGGTCTACCAGCTGAAATACTGCTTTCCGCAGGGCTAAGCATCCTAACACAGGCTTGCCAGACTGCTGTTACACTCGTAGGTTCCGTCCACTGCTGATGGGCATTGAGCACCGCAAGAGCACTGAGTGCAGGCGACGCGCGTGGTTGAATCCCAGAGCAGCAAGCCTCTAACCTGAATATCTGGAGCCACAGGCCCCTGGCTTATAAAACCTGGAACTGCAGATCCCCTAGCTCTCAGGAGGTGGATCTGTGAGCCTTGGACTCTGCCAGTCCAGCCTCTGGGCCTTGGCCACAGGGCCTGTGAAAGCCAGCTTCTCTTCACCCACTCATGATCTCACCCACTCACGATTCCAGCAAGATGATAAAACCACAAGTAAGTTCAAAGAAGCATGTAGATGCTGTGTATAAATCCTAAAGTAAGGTATTTTTAGACATGATTGAACCTGGGACCACAGCCAATTGGCCCAAATCTACTGCTCAGGGGCTTGTGCGTCAGCCGGCGTGAAGGAAGTCGCAGCAGTGCTCTGCACCGGCGCTGGCAAGAACAAGCCTTCAGAGCTGACTGGTGGCGTCCACTTGGGGGATAGCAGGACAGGACAGTCCCACCAGACTCCATCTTGGAAGCAGAAGATCCTGAGTTCAGACTCCCAAGTCCCACATAAAAACAAACACCAGGCAGAAACGGTGGTGCCCCATTTCCAGCCCTGGTGGGCAGAGCCTGGGAAATCCCAGAGCGAAGCAAGGAGGTAGAAGCAATCCAGGATGATTCCCGAAGTCACCCTTGGTCCTCCACAGGGACACACACACACACACAGACACACACACACACACAGAAAAGAAAGGGCACCTGAGTGGGATGCCAGCCCCCCATGGTCACAGATCTGAGGGTACAGGGCGTGAGTGGCTACTCCTACCCCCACAGAGGCCCACGCCTGAGTGGGCAGGAGGCCCCTGCGTCCCCAGCACAGAGCAGTGCTGGGCCCTTGCTGCACAGGACACTGAGTCCACGAAGCACCAGGTGTGTCTGACGCCTGGGCTCATGGAGACTCTGCTCCGGAGCAGCCCTGATCTCCGCAGGAGAAATGCGCCCACAGGCACCGTGACATCTGCCCCGCCTACAGCTCCAAGAGGTTCTCTGCTGGCACAGCCCACGTCACTGGCTCCTGAGGGGGCCTCTACACCAGCAGCTGCAGGGAGACGGGGCTTCTTGGGGTCCACCCAGCACTTCACAGCAGGCTCTGAGACAGCTCCGTCCACAGGGCACGGGGGTCCTAACCATCCCCCACTCAGTCTTGCTGCCACACTGAGTCTTGTCCTTCCCAGGACAGTGGTGTCTCAGTGATGCCATGGTGGATAGGCGAGTGTCAGTTGGTCCTGTCCAGTTCCAGGGGACCAGGAGGTACTGCGCGTGAGGCCCTTCTGCAGTTCACCCCAAAACCTCCACGGGAGCTATGTCCTCACCCCACCCATCAGCACACCCAAGGGGCCCCTCCTCCTTCTCACCCCATACTGGTGTGGTTTTTGTCACCAAGCAGAGGCAGGCCAGCTGCCCTGACAGGCGTGACCGTTCCTCCCTCTGGGTCTCAAATGGGGGCAGGAGCAGGTGGGGAGGGAGAGGGTGGCGCGGGGCAAGGTGGGGGTCTCTGCAGCTGTTCCCAGCCTCGGAGCAATGCGGCCAGCCTCACAAGCCTTAGGAATCCAGGGCAGTACGGGCCGGATGGTTTTACAAGCAACTTCAGAAGAAGTTGTCCCACACCCGGGAGGCCCACGCTGGGGAGACGCCGGCTCTGGCTGCCTGAGCCTTTGGGTCTAAAGAAAAGGCACGGGTGAGGCGCGCCCAGGCCAAGCAGTACCCACCTCTAACGACTGCCAAGGACACTGTTGATGGGAAGCACTGACAGTCACACGGACCCGCGTCCACAATCACGGGCCCAGGTCATCGAGACCAGCAAGAGGCTTGTCCTCCTTGTGCCCCCCCGTGTCCTGGAAGTCCCAGCAGCTGCCCACTGCCCACCCCTCCCTCCCTCTGGAACACAGCCGGGCGCACCGAGTAGGCTTTCTAAACATGTAATGCCCTTGGGCCACTGGCCTCCAGAGCCGTTTCTCAGATGGAAATGGCACAGCGGGGCAGGACAATAGGGCAGCCTGGTTCTGCCCAGGGCCACCCTGCGGCCACACCCAGAGCCAACCTAAGGCTTCCCTGCCCCCACCCACCACAGCCAAGCTTGTCCTCAGAGCCGCAGGCGCAACCTCAGCTTCAGGCAGAATCAAAGCCTTTTTAGAGCCGAGCTAAAATCTTGTGATTTTTGTTCAAATAGTCTGGGCTTGGGCAAGTCCCAAGCTGTGCTTGGCGAGGCCTCCTGCCTCCTATAATTTAAAGGAGGAAAAGGCACAAGAGACAAAACCACGGAGCATTCCGCGGGGGTCGTGGTCACCAGCATCATTCAAGCACCAGACTCCTTCCTAGTCAGTCATGTCCAGCTCAGTTTAGGTTGAGATTTGGTTAGTTGAGTTTGGTTAGTTTAGGTTACTCTGGTTTAGCTCATCTTTGGTTAGTTTGGCGAGTTTACTTTAGCTAGTTCAGTTAGTTTAGCTGTTGGGTTTAGCTGTCAATGAGGGCGCCTCCAGAGGGCGTGAGAGTCAGCCTGGCCTAGGCCGTCACTGCCAGGTAAGGCCGAGATGGCGGAGGATGAGGGATAGAAGGTGACTTCCCGGTGACTACACACAGAGGGACTCTGGGTGGACAGACACCCAGCTGGGTTTCTAGGAAGTTCTGGGGGCACTTCCATCTCCTCAGTATTCATGGAGTTGTAAGTCCCCAGTTGGGGCACAGTGGGGGGCAGGGTTCCAGGCCATCTGTAGGCAGGCACCATACCGTAGGCTATTGTAGTGCCACATGTAGGCTGCTGCAGTGCCACACGCCCACATGTAATGGCACAGAAGGCCAGCCCGTCCCCAGGGCTCAGAGCCAAGCAGCGGCAATTTTACCCAGTGGTTTCTGCTCTTTTTCTGGGAGGACTGAGAGTAGAGCATCCATTTCCACAGTGTCCAACTTGCAGTTACATCTAGAAGCAGAGTCACAGGGCAGAAGCATACCAGGCCGCCAGAGACCAGAGCCAATGCAAGAATCAGCCCAGCCTAAATTACACAATGAGACCTCATCTTAGAAAATGAAAAAAGATACTGTGGGAGAATTGCCTAGGCCCATAGGGCTTATGGTGCAGATCCCTAGAGGGCGGCTTCTCCCTTGCAGATCTACGGGACCACGTATCTGAAGGTCAGGAGGAAGGGCCGTTCGGGAGCCGTTCACACCCGGGAGCACCGCACCCTGCCTCCTGGGGTGGACATGTGGAGTCCCATCGGAATGAGTCCCTTGATCTCATCCAGAAAATTCTGTAAAGGTCATGTCCAGCAGTGCCCCCCCAAGACCAACCCCAGAAGACCCCTGGGTGAGAGGCCCAGGCCAGGAGACCCCCTCAGTGAGAGACCCAAGCCAGAAGACCCCTGGGTGAGAGGCCCAGGCCAAGAGACCCCTGGGTGAGAGCCCCAGTCAGCTGACATGGGTGGTGCTGGCCCGAGGACACTAAACAAGTCGTGAGAATCCCCGAGGGAATGGGAACTGACCCAGCACTTAGGGAACATTTCCAGGAGAGAACCTCTAAGGCCAAAAGAAGTTGGGGTCAGCCTCCCCCAACAGGTGCCCCAAGCTAGAATGACCAGTAGGGGCAGTGCTGACAGAACACTGTTGGCCTCAACTGGAGAGACCAGGATGCAGACAAGACCCCAGGCCATGGCACAGGTAGGGCTAGCATGGCGCTGAAATGCCCATCCCAGAGGACTGATCCCTGGCAGGACAGTTCAGCTCCAGCCGCACCAAGGAGGGAGAGGCCCGAACTAATAGTGATAAACGATGCAGGAAACTTCCTGATTCTTCCCCACTGAGACATCAGGAAGGAGCCACTGTGGAGAAAGAATTGGAGGGAAGGACTTCCTGGTCTGATGGAGGTTTAGTGCTTAAGGATGGACATTCTCATTTAGGTCGTGAAAGGCAGATGCTTAGATCGTTACAATCCTCTTTTATTACACTTGCAGCTTCTTCGACACCACGACAAACACTGAGAGAAACAATTTACAGGAGGAAAGACATGTTCGGGATCACAACCTCAGAGTGTGGGGTGGGCTGTGCGGGTGGGCTCTGCTGCTTCTGGGCTGCGGAACAGCCGAGCACTGTGGTGGGTAAAACACTCTGTGGAGGAGGGGAGCACTCTGTGGAGGGAGGAGCACTCTGTGGAGGGGAGCACTGTGTGGTGGAATGGAGCTCAGCTGCTCTCCTCACTGGGGACAGGAAGCACAGAGGGCTGGGAGGACAAGACCTGCTTCCAGTGACCTCTCTCTCTAAGGGACCCCACCTCCAGCTCCTACCACTTCCCAGTAATGCCATCTACGAACCCATCAGTGAGATAATTCCTTGATGAAGTCAGAGGCCTCATGACCCATCGCTTCCCACACAGCCCAGCTCTGAGCATGGCTGCTCTGGGAACTGGGCTGTGTTGGTGAGTACTAATTGTCCCAGTGCTGACCACCTGCTGCAGGCCCACTGAGAGTCTCACTGGCCTCTGGACCTGACTGTGAAGGACTGTCTTGAGTGCATAATTGACGTGGGAAGGCCCAGCCCTGGTGGCACATGGCTCAGGACTAGACCAGAGGAGGGAGGTTCAGGCAAGCAAGCATGCACGGCCTGGCCTGGTCCTTGACTGATCAGCACCTGGATTGTGAAGATTAAACGCTTCCCCTAAGTTGCTAGAGTCCAAAATTTTACTGCAGCAGAGTGTAATAAACTAAAGCACATGCTTGCAAAACACGTCATATCCAAAGCATAACAATACCAGAGATGACAGTCAAGGAGAGAACACATCTCTAAGAAAACTAGAAGCATGAATACTGTAAGATAAAAACGATCCAATTATCACCATTGTAGACTCTATGCCTATCTTGAAGTCAGAAAGCTGAAAAGCTACAAGAATTAATTCAATAATTTAGCGGTGTTGTAAAATAAAAGGTCAAAACTCAGTCATTAATAACTTTACCATGATGAGCAAGGACCCGAGAAAATATACTGTCAAAACTGCTGCTCACCGTCAAGCATTGCATGTACACCTGTCATCCTGCACCTAGAAGGACGCAGCATGAGGAAGTGACTCCATCTTACAAACTCGTGATGGCTGACAGCGGCTGAAATGGAAAGAATTAAGATGAAGTGAAGAGATGTGGAAACCTGTGCAGAGATAATTGTACAACTACTAAAAAACAATAATATAAAGTAAACGGAGAGAAATCTGAAATACATGGGTGAAATTCTGGGATGGGGACTCACTTTTGAGAAAAGATTTGTTCTCTGAACCATCATTCATAAATTCAGGAAGAATTTTGCCCAGTGTTTATGGGGTGTGGCAGGCTGCATCTAGCATTCGCACAGAGGAGAACACTTGAAAGAAGAGTCTATATAGTTAGAGAAATAAGAAACATGTCACGTAAACACATCATCCTGATCCAGAGAAACATAAGACAAACAAAGGAAACTTCTAGAAACAGATAAGAACACACATTTGCAGACATTTTGCACAAGTGGACCCAGGAAGGGTATTAGACCGGGTATGGGACAAACCCTGAATAATCTGATTGTCTTTGGACATGCCCTCAAGTACACCCAGGCTGAGCTGAAAACTGATATTAACCATGGAACGAGTCTTGGTTTTCTGTTAGTGTTTGGGAATTCTTAGTCAGTCCCATAGTTATCATCAAGCTGTCTGTCACGGTCTCTTTCTGAATGACTTGTGATTTTTATATCAGAGCTTCTTCATTCAAAACCACTCAGGAGGGGAATTTGTTTGGTGGCATGCACACATTTGTGACCGATAGATTATGCAAGGATATGTGGCTGAGATGTCTCACCTTGGATGGGACACTTGTATCAACAAAAAGAGCTTGAAGAAGATAGCTCGGCTGTCACTTGAGACCACATGCATTTGTGCCTATTCATTACAATTTCGTATCTATTTAAGCACAGAAAGCAAATTCTTATGAGAAGGTCGAGGGACTCTTAGAATTTGATTTGGGGAAGATATCAAAAATGTCAAAAATTTCAGACACTCGCCTATGTGAGATCAAGGCTCTAAAGATCCACAGAGAGCTCATGCAGAAAAGGACTAAGTGCTCACTCACAGCTTTCATCCTGTTCTTAAATGAGTTGAAGCCAAGAAAAGGAGGCATGAAGCACGAGAAACAGAAAAACAAAAACCCTTTGTTGTCCATGCGAATTGCTTAAAGGGTAAAGCAAGAAATTCAGATGGAAGACGAGATCAATACCCCAAGAAAACAGACAAGAAGAGTTAGTTCCCACTTCCTGTTCACATGTCACTGAGCTGATTTAGAATCACAAACAAAACTCTCATTCTTGGTATTTTGATATGAACAACAGGCCCTTAACTTTCTGTGTCTGTTCCCCGTAACTTTGGTCTTTCTTAGGGTGTTGGCTCACTCTCAGGGTTCTGGGGCGAGCCTCACTGTGCCGCAGGTCTGACTGGCCTTATCGCTGCAACTTCCCGCCTCAGCCTCCCAAGTGCTGGAATTAGTCACGAGTCATCATGCCCAATTTTATTTGCTCAGGTTTTATTTTAGCCTCCTCTTTTTATTCAGTAATCAGTCATTTTGCTTGAAGACAAAATTACTCACTTTCCCTTAATGAAAACACATGCCGTGTGTACTTTTCCCCTTAATGAAAACACATGTCATGTGTACTTTTCTTCATTGAAAACATGTCCTTTCTTTGCTCATTTTAAATACACGGCCCTCTCCCCTCAGCCATAGTTTTGCTTTCTTCCCTTCTAAGTCAACCATGTCCAAAAAATATTAAATGGAAAATTCTAGAAATAGATAATTGATAATTTTAAAATGCACACTACTCTAGGAGACATGAACTCTCATGTCACCCTCCCGGGTCCTCCCGGGTCAGGAGTATCCTGTTGGATACTCCACCCACCTGGTGGTCACACGGTGGCCTTCTTAAGTACCAATCAGCTGTGGGAACACAGAGAGGGGACAAGGAAGACCATACTCACATGACTTTTATTCCAATGTGTTGTCATAACTGTTCCATTTTATTAGCTACCATTAGTCTGTCAGCATGTCTAATTTACGATCAATGTCATTGTGTCTGTGTGGATGGAGCAACCACTGAGGGTCTCCGGCGCTGTCCCAGCAGTCCGGGGAAGTGACTTGTGGTCAGAACCTTACCCAGAAAGGGCGCTACAGTTTGTCTCCATGTTGCTGATGCTACGTCAGCACACAACCTAAGGGAAGAAAGAGTCACACTCTCGCTTACAGTTCTTGGTTACAGTTCAGGAGAGTCAAGGCCACACCGTGTCCACGTATCCACAGAAAGAATTGTAAGGACAAGTCTCTCACAGACTTCGACTCTGCCAAAGTATGGCTAATCACCAAACCAGCCCCCTCCATCTTATCCATCTTCTCCACCTGCCCAGGGGTGATCCCACCCACCGTGGGCCAGGTCTTCTCACATCAGTTAGACAACCTCCTGCAGGCTTGCTCAGGGCTTACCCTTAACTACTAATTCTTCACAAATGTGCCCAGCGCTCAGCCTTCACTTGTCGAGCTGACCCCCATATCTGCCTAGCACAGGGGCCAAACCATCTTACTAACTTTGAGTTCAATGACAGTCTCTGGACAAGTCTAGACTCTGTTACCTTTTAACCCTTTAAACACATACAAGAATCAGCTGGAGTTGGGCTTGTCTTGTGCTTTGGAGGCAAGTGAGGTTGGACCCCAGGGCTGCCCAGGGGACCTCCAGCCTGGCCTGAGCCTGAGGTTGCTCTGTCTGTCCTGTTGCCTCAGCCTGTGATGTTAACACACTGGCGTGGCTGTGAGACAGCGCCGCACACTGGGTGAGTTAGAGCAGAGAAGGATTTCTCACGGTTCTGGAATCTGGCGCGGGTCACGCCATGTCTCGAAGATGTCACATTGAGCACTGTGTCTGCTGACCAGACCATCACCACATCCTCACGGCAAAGCCACTTTGCCACACATCAACACTGATGGCCAACTGATAGCACCTAGAGTTGCCTAGGAGCCAAGCCTCTGGGCATGCCTGTGAGGATTATCTAGCTTAGGTTCTGCTGAGTTGAGAAGACACCCCCTAAATGTGGGTGGAACCATTCCACGGGCTGGGGTCCTGGAATGGAATGAAGGAAAGGAAGTGAGCTGAGCACCGATATTGTCTCTCCCGGCTCCAGGCTAAGACTGTCACTTAACCAGACACCTGCTGTTTCTTCCCACGACTTTCCCAACCACCCTGACAGGCAACACCTCAGAACTGTGAGTCCCAAAGGCTTCCTCCCAGAAGGGTATTTCATCACAGAACAAGACCTGTAACTAACACAACACCACTGAGCCCCAAGTCCAACACATGCTTTGGGGAGACACTGACATCTAAGCTGCAGAGGGGTCTTCGCGGCAGGTGTGGTACAATGACGGTGCTTTGTGCATGAAAGGTCAGTCCAGCAGCAGCAGACCCTGACTGAGCCTGCAGCCCCCTCCAGGAGCTCGACAGCTGCCCCTCAGCGCAGCTGCTCTCCGCCCTTCTCCCTCCAACAGAGCAACCCACACGGACTCTCGGTGGCCTCCACACAGAGCGTGATCCAAGGCTCTTGAAGGATAAGGGATTCGGAAAGCCGGGGATCTGCAAATTGAATGGGGCCAAGGTCAAGCCAAGGACACTGCTACCTACCTTCACTAAGGCCTAGCATGCTCTTTGCACAGCACATGGGTGAGCATTTGGACAAGCATTTGCAAAATAAAAGAAAAAGCCTGGATTCTGGGGACATAGACCTGCAATCCCAGCACTCGATGGCTGAGGCGGAAGAGTTGCAAGTTCAAAGCCTTCCTAGGATCTAGAATGGGCTCAGGGAGACACTGCCCCCAAATTAAAAAGCAGAAGGGGTGTATATATGTCAGGAGCCGAGCACTTGTCTGACATGCACAAAGTCCTGGTTCAACTCCCAGAACAAAGAAAGAGCTTTGCCCGCTTCCTCGCCCCTCCGCAGTGAGGGACGCTGTTGGTTATTTGGGTGGTTGCTTGGAGTATAGAGTCTCGATGGACCATCCGTGCTCAGGGCGCTGGCGTGGATTCAAGTCCATCCTGCAGCTGTAGACAGTACCCATTGCTTCTAACCAGGCTCCAAGGGGCCTGTTCTGCATGAATTCTGCTCATGAAAGACTGCAAGGAGCAGCAAGTCTTTCTGGGGTATTCGGGTCAGACCCCAGGACTCTGCACCTTCATGCGGACAGACAGTTTGCTTTGAGGCTTCTAGAAACAGAGAAGTTGCCAACAGGTGACTCCGCACCCCCCCAATGGAACTCTGGTTGCCACACCTGAGCCTCTTTGGTGCAAGAGACTAAGCTGGCTCCATGCCAGGCTACCCAGAGCATCACATGAGCTGCCCAACTAAACCTAAGAACGCTGTGTTTGTTTCTTATTTTTTCTTCCATTTGCATATGCATGGGATGTGTGCACATGTGGATGCATATGCTTACACATGGATGGGAGCATGCGTGTACAGTAAACATGCACATGTGTGTGTGTGCATGTGAAGGCCCAAGGGTGATACTGGGAAATCAACCTTGATTGTTCTTTCACCTCAATGTTTGGACAGGGTCTCTAATGAAGCCCAGAGTCCAGGTTGGAATTACAGGTGAGGCACCACATCCACCGGCTTATTACGTGAGATCCAGGGAGCCACTGGTCACGGGCCTGAAGTCCTTGTTCACTGCCTGGACCCCCTCTCCCTCGCCCTGCCACCAGATCGATTTCTTGCCTTGGTGTGTCAGCACACGTGCAGAGACCGTGGGACTGCTCCCCGGCAATGTTTCCTCATGTCACAGGTCTTGCCTCTGTGAACCCCTCTGCGCCGCCCCAGGCCAGCACCCACAGTGTGGACCCTTATGTGGAGACCCATTCATGGCCCAACACAAGCCTGGGTCCTCCTCACCGGATGTCTGTGGACCACCAACCAGAGCCTAGATGCCCACTATTACGCTCTGCTCCGCTGTGGTTGATTGACAGAATACTAGGCCAAACCTCTCTCCTGTGTCTAGCTCGCGTCTGGCACTTTCCTCCATGTTGCTGAGAACTGCGTGGCAACCGCTCAGCATCTTTTCTCGTGAGGTAGGTGTACGGTTTGAATCTGCAGAAACCCAGAAAACACATAGACGGTGAGGTAGCCTCTGCAAACGCCAAGGCCGGGCAGTGACGCCATCTAGATGCTTTCTACTACACTTGCGTAGCTGGGTGATCCAGGCCCTAGCAGAGGTGGAGATCATGTGACAGCCACAGGGACCTGTCACATGCCTGGCCCTGAGGGGGACCCTGCATGAACTTACCAGACCATGTGCTAAGCAACACCAGGGTGCCCAGAGAGCCAGATGGAGGATGCTCTACATTAGGACGCTTCTTCCTGACCGGAAGGCACTGTGGCGGGTGGGAGGCTTGGAAGAAGCCTTAAGTCTGGACCACTGACCGCCATGTCTATCACACAAGAGCAAAGAGGCCTCTTCAGGAGACTCCAGACCAGTGGCTATGGGGCTAGAAAACTCTTTGCTCCAAACATCTGGAGATGGGAGCACCGGTGAGTGCACCTCTCTGACACACACACACACACACACACACACACACACACACACACACACGCATGCCCCTCAGGGGAAAGTTCAGGAGAGACTGGAACCTGAGAGGGGCAGGAAGCATTGGGTCTACAGAGGTGTCCTTCCAGAGACCTGGATGCGACTCACGAGCGTGCCACCCCATGCACGAGGCTCACAAGGATGCTGAATGGATGAGGTTCACAAGGATGCCACCCTGTGAGTGTGACTCCCGACGATGCCCACACATGCACTGGGGACTCTGAACTTTTTTCCACAGAGTCCACAACGTTTCTGGTGGAAACTGGTTTAGAATGATCGGAGAATGAGAAGAGACAACCGGAAAGAACCCATGCAGGCAGGAGAGGTGGAGGGAAGGCAGGCAGACGTTGTACAGGGAGCAAGAGGGCGCAGGGCCCAGCAGGGCATCAGGCTTCTGAGACCGCCTGCCCACGGTGCACCCAGCAGGCGGGTAGGCACTTTGTCCTGACATGTCAGGCTGGTGCTCTCGCCCAGACTTCATTCCTTGCAGGGTCCGGGCCCAGAACCAGGGTGACAGTGCAGGAAACCAGCCCCAGGAAGGCTAAGCCCAGAGTGCCCGAGAGCTGAACCCCCAGACCGTCTCCCGCGAGGGTGCTCAGCGAGAGGCAGAGCTGCAGCCCCTCGGGTGGCCCAGCCGCGCAGGCCTCCTCACAGCTGGCCTGGGTACAGAAACATGCCCGACTTCTGGGGGATCAAAGGGACTTGGGATCGGCAGAGTCGAGCAGCTGCCAAAGAGCTGTCTTGAAGTGGAGTGCCCGTCCGCAGGGGCTTTGGCAGGCGTGGGGTGGATACAGGTGAGACCACCCATGAGACGAATACAGCCATGCTGATTCTGTCCTGCACCCTGTGCCTACTCCCAAGGGACAGTCTACAGATTGGGGAGCAAAGGCAATTCTGGAGTTGACTTGGGCCATCGCTTCTTTGGTCTGGAGACTTGGCCCAGGAGAGGAGGAATTCCCCCCAGAGACCTGTGAAATCTAGAGGGCTCCCAAGTCCCTGTAGAAGAACGAGGCCCCTGGATACACGGCGGCAATTTTGACTGCTGTCTCCCCCAAACTCACTTTGGGAGTCACGGAAAGATGATCCCCAAGCTGCAGAGAGCTGAAATGAGTGAGCTCCACCAGCTTGGGGGGGAGGGGGCGCCAACTCTGAGGAGAGAAGGGAGGCCCGAGGCCTGCTGGGACCCAAGTCCTCTGAGCACCGGGCTCAGTGTCCCTGATCTCACACAGCTCAACACACTGCACCCACCTCGACCCTCTGCCACCCTTCTAGCCCATTCCCCAGCAAGAGAACTGCAGGTCCCCATTGATCCCGGCTGGGAGAAATAGTGTTTGATTTGTTTATTGATTGGTTTCTGCTCTCTGTCACACACCTGTGCCATACTCAGGTGGGGAAGGACCCCAAGCCAGGAGGGTGGTTTTGCGCACAGCCTGTAAGCCTGGAGACCAGCAGCATCCTGTCCTGTGTGCCCAGCCACACCCAGTCAACTACCATGTGTCCAAACACTATGTTGCCATCTGGACCCCACCTGCCACAGGTAGCGACCCCGACCAGGTGAACCCTCGCACCACAGGAGGCTTGTACCGAGCTGTGTCCTGGCCTGGCTGGGAGACAGCCCTCGTCCTGGGTTCTATCAGCTGGTTATAACACTATACCCGGGCACCCAGTGGCAAAAAGGGCAGAGCTGACAGGGGCTGCTCTTGGCTTGGGAACAATGAGCCGCACCTGCTAGCACTTGGGGGTGGCAGAGCCTTGCCCAGCAGGTTTCTCTGGAGTGTAACCATGACCCCTTTTTGGTAGAGTGGGGGCACTAGGAAGGAGGTCGCTTGGGTGGGGACAGCTGAAGAGAAGGGGACATGCCGGGGGAAGCATCCTCTTTTCTCAGGGCCCTCATACAGTTCCCAAAGCCTTGGCAGAACTCCTTGTGCCACCGGGACTCCGGCTGCCTGGCCTGAAGTTTCCCCCCAGCCTCCTGCTCCCTGTCCACAAAGCTGTGCAGTCCTGCCCACTCAGAGCTGGGAGGGCGAGCCTGCCTATGCCCTTCCTAGACCCTTGGCTAGCACCATCTTGGCCCTGTGCTAGCATGGTGGGAGGTATCACAGCAGCTACTCAGAGTGAGGTGGGGCCTCTGTGACCTTTGCAGGTGGGTCCCAGCTTGCCGCAGGCACCAGAAGCATCTCTTCCTCTACTCTGTGGGAGGTGTAGAGGGTGAGCTGCCAGCTGGGCCCACTGGCGAGCTGGAGAGTGTCGGGTCCCATTTGGTCCCAGTCTGTGTTACATTCAATACAGGCTGGGACAGAGAACTAGCTTAGATGCCACCAGCTAGGGAGACACTTGGTAGCTTCTGCCACTTTCACTCAGCCGTCCTGACCAGTGCCATGGAAAGAGAAATTTGACTCTAGTCAGGCAGACACACCCTAGGACTCCCTCCCTGCACAAGAGGGGAGGCTGCCAGGGGTCTGACTGGGCCCCAGTGTCCTCAGTCCCAGAGCCTCCATGCTGCTCACAGACTCATGCCACTGGGAATCTGGTGGGGATGGGGGCGGTGCCCCTGCACAGAGTCCATGGTCCCGTGACCTGTGGGGTGGTGCTGATTCCGCCTGCAGGGGGGAGTGATGATTAGGGGAGTGAGTCACCTATGCAGGGTCACCTGGGCCAGGACGACAGCTAGCCCATTATAGGGCCCAGAGTTGGCCTGGACACTGGCCTTGCTGTGTGCAGCCGCCCAACCTGGACATGCAACAGTAGTAGCGGGAGGTCACAGGGAGGCTTCATCCATCTCAGCCCAGGTTTAATTCTCAAGCAGATGAGGTCACACCTGAACCCAGGCAGATGGCAGAGGGCACAGAGAACAAGCACAAGCCTGGGCCAGCTGTGCAGGTACCCTAGCTAGGCCCCAGGAAAGAGCTGCCCCAGCCTGCACTGCGCAAAGGTCGTCAGTCACAAAGTTGCTGAGGAAGAGATCAACATGTGTCCTTGGACTGTGCCTCTCCACTGACCGCCTCTCTAAAAGTGACTGTGTGTTTATGTATGAAGTGGGGGGCTTCTCCTGAAGGCGGGGCAGGAAACCCAAGCTTCACTGAGGTCATGAGCCAACAGTTCAGGGGCTGCTGGAGGTGGGGGAGGACGCCTTCATGTCCCAGCAACACCCTTGACTGGCAAGATGTGTAATAAGTGGGTAAGTGGGTACTGAGGGTGCTGACACAATACCATGGGCCACGTTCCTCATGAGGGAGACCTTCATGTCTCAACACCAACCCTGACGCTGTGGGTGCTGATACAACCCCACGGACCACCTTCACCATGAACTCAGGCCTGTGCACTGTCCTGCCATATGAGGTCATCATACCGTTAGCTGCCAAGGAAATCAATTTATTTCTTTTCTTCGGCTTCCAATTGTCAGATATCTGAGTTTACAGTGGCCTCCGGCCACGGTGCTTTCTTAGGGTCCACAGCGTAAAGAAGCAAGCAGGAGGAGAAAGGGGCCTGGCAGTAGCCAGGTAAGAAAGTCCAGGACAAGGCAACACCAGCACGGGGTGGGGTCCCTGCCGCTGTGTTCTGCAGCTTAGGGCTCATTGCATCTTGTCCTATCCAGCCTCGCGCGCACAATACCCTTTTCTGCAACCTGACCTGTTGGCGCTGACCCTACCCTTTGTGGGGTTACCGTCCCCCTCCCCCTGCTCTCAAGTCCACAGCCCTGCCTCCGCCCCAATGCTTTTGTCTCTGAAGCATCCAAAGTCACGTGCAAGGAGCCAAAACACTCGCTAACGACCTTCAGGAACTAAGTCATCTGCTACTTCGACGACAGATCAGGAGTTGTCGAAAGCTAGGTTTTCGGCTATTTTCGCACACGCAGCCCCCAACCCTCCTCTACAAAAAGAAAAATAAATGGAGCCACGGAGAGGCACCTGGAAAGGGGATGGGAGGGTGGAGCAGGTGAGGAGGGAGGCGATGGAGTGGAGGTGCGTACCGCATGCAGAGCGGAGCAGGCGGGGGAGCCGGCGCGATAGCGCGTGGCGAAGTCGCAGGAAGCCTGGTAAAGCTTGGGATGGAGATGGGTGGAGGGGTGCCTATTTCGGCTGGGGGCGGGGAAGCTTCTTGATTGGCCCATCGAGAGCGTGATGTCACGTCCGGCGGGGGAAGCCCTGCCTCGCCGGTAGCCCCCCTTCACCCCGCCCCCGCCCCCACAGGTGGTGCCGCCGCCCTGGGCGCTGGGCGTGGGGGGCCCGCCCTCGGAGACCCCGGACTCTGCCTCTGCTCTCCCGGACTCTCCCGCCTCATCGAAGAGAGCGACAGCATCCTGCAGTCAGAGTGGGCCTGCACTCCCCAAAAGCAAAGAAGCGCCCGGTGCGCCCCGGATCGCGCCCCCACGCCGCGCCCCGCCTCGCCCCGCCCGGGCGCTCCCCTCTTCCCGCCCGCGCTCCCCGCCCCTCCCCGCCCCTCTCCGCGGCCGCCGAGGGGCCGGGCGGGCGGCGGGGGAGGCGCCGCGCCGGGACTGCGCGCTCGCCCGCCGCGCTCTGGGCGGCCTGAGCGAGCGGCCGGACCTCGCGCCCCGCGCGTCCCGCGTTGCAGCCGCCGCCGGCTTTTGTTGTCTCCGCCTCCTCGATCGTCGCCGCCTGTGAACCGGGAGCCGTGCGCGCCGGGACCTTGGCTCTGCCCTTCGCAGGCCGACCGGGATCCCAGGGAAGCGCGCGCGCGGGCGGCCTGGGGAGCCGCCGGCCCCGCCATGGAGCTCCGGGCCCCACGCTGGTGGCTGCTGTGCGCGGCCGCCGCGCTCGTCGCCTGCGCCCTCGGGGACCCGGCCAGCAAGAGCCGGAGCTGCAGCGAAGTCCGCCAGATCTACGGGGCTAAGGGATTCAGCTTGAGCGATGTGCCTCAGGCAGAGATCTCGGGTGAGTGAGGCGCCCAGGGACCCCGGGCGGGCGGGACTGCGGGCCCCGGAGCTCAACGCTGAGGTCCCCGCTGGGTCCCATGCCCTGCGCGGCTTCTTGCCCCCGGCGACGGAACCCGCCGCCTAGACTGGCCTCCTGCGTCCCGGCTAGTCTGTACTCCACGGCCCTCGACTCCAAGTTCTGATTTCGCTCCGTCGCTCCCCTCCCAGCCCCCAACTTGCGCACCGGTCCCTTCCCCGCGGAGCTGTTCTGGTGGGACAAGGGGCTGGCGAGCCCCCAGCTCCGTGCGCTCCTTTCGGGTCAGAACTGCGGCTGGGCGTTTTCAGCCGCCGGCTTGGCCCATTGCGCTTGTGGGGCAGCAGTCCGAGCCTGGGGTAGTGAGCCTGAGGTCCTCGCCTTGGGGCCAGCGGCAGCCGCAGGCCGGACTGTGAGAGCGCTGCCTGCTCATCCGGGCGCAGATCGCGATGGTCACCGGCTAGGAACTCTGCGGACCTCTCCTCTAGGCACCAAGGATTCTGCCGAGGAATTCCCGCGGGGTTCCCGCAGGAGTAGCCTGGATGTGTTTTGTGGGCGGATACTTTATGCTCAGTGTTGGGGATAAACAGAGATAGCAGGCCGTGCGCTTTGGGCGACCCCAAGGTTCACGAAGATTCCTGCCCAGAAACTTGTGCCCGCTGGCCCTCCCCCGCCCCCCCTACACCCGTGGACCGCGCGCCTACGGTCGGTCCTTGGGGCGGCCTGGAACCGCGAGCCCAGCTGCAGGTGGTCGGCGCCTTGGATCCCGCCCAGGGGCCTGGTCCTCTCTTTGTAAGGAGAGGGGCCCTCCTGGCGGCGGCCTGGGCCCTGCAGCTGCCAGGAGCTGCGCTTCCCTCCCTTCCCTTCCCTACCGCCCCTAGAGCTTTGGAAACCAAATCGTCCAGGGTATGGGGCGGGACGCAGTGTCCTAAGGACCTCCCAGACCCCGGACTTCACACTCAAATGTATGCGAAGTCTCTCTGGGGATGTGCAATACGCAGGGCTTTATGAGCAATGGCAAAGGAAGCAGCGTTCCTGCTGAGGGGTCTTCTTGCTCACAGGGTTCTTCCCAGGCTAGGGGGACTTGCCAGTGAGGAGCCAAACTCAAATGGTGCCACGGGGAACCCTGGATGACCAAGCCCCGGCATGAATGAGAGAACTAAGAGCATCTGCAAAGGTTTTGGGGGTGGGAGGAGCCACAAGACTCAGGAGCAGCAGAACCTGCAGCCCCCTTGGTGTTAGACTTGTGCCAGATCCCTGCTCTAGACCCCCAGCACAAGCCTTCCCATGCCTCCCTCTGCAGACAGCCCTGTCATTGCCACCTGCCCCTGTCTCCTCTCCAGCTGCTGCCACCTGGGTGCCTGGCAGCAGAAAGCCCTGGCAGCTTGGTTGGTGCTCCGGCTGATCACAGGCTGACCTCCCCCTAGCATGCACACATGGAAACTTCTCCCAAGCAGATTCCACCGCAGGCCAGCCCAAGGGCTGGGAAGGTGCTTCTCTCAAAGTTGGCTTGCCCACAGCCCTCCTTGGCACGTTCAGGCCCATCTGCTGGTTGCTCCTCCGCGACTTTCTTGAACTTGTACCACAGCTGCCTTTGCAATTAGAAAGCGTGGGCACCCCAAAGGCACAGAAAGGGCAGAGTGGAAAAGCTGAGGTGTGGCCCTGGGTGGAGATCCTGGGTCTTATCACCCTGGGGTAGGGAACATTGTGGGTTAAGGACCCCAGCAAAGCAAATGCCTCGATGTCGACTCTGTGACACGGGCGTGTCCTGTGTCACCTGGTTGTATTGCTCACTGTCACGGTGTTTGTGTCAGTGGGGGGCAGTGTCTGTTCAGGGCTCTGGGGCCACACGCAAGGCCTCGAGCCCCTGCTGTTAACCGACCCTGCTGGCACTCCTCAAAGGGGAGTGCCCATCTTCCAACACTCCCGTAGCCCTCAGAATGGGAGAGTGCACAGAGGCCTAGGGCACTCACTGAGTGGGTTCAGGCAACAGGGTGACCTCCTGGAAGAGCAGCAGCCCCCAGTGTCCACTTCTGTGTGGTACCAGGCCTGGTCTCCAAGGACCAGGCGCCCTCTAGTGGCCCCTACTGACAAGGTTCTCCCGGATCCCTGCCCCTATGTGCCAGGTGTATCCTGCCTAAGGTACCCCTTCCCTTTTCCGTCACCAATCCAGGCTTCCAAAGAGGGCTCTTCTTTGAAGGGTGTGCCCCCTGGGCACCGGACACCTTATGAGGCTCTATCTGGGGTCAGTGGAGTGGACGCCCTGCGCTGCTCATGGTTAAAAGGGAGGGAGTGGGGCCCCAGGCACACAGGTGTCCAGCCCCTGTCTGAGGAAGCAGAAATAGCAGTGATTGACAGCAGACTTTGCTTATCAAGTAGCACCATGTTGGAGGAGCTGAGTTTCTGCCGGAGGCTTTGTTTGGTTTTTGGACAGTCTGTCCGGGCAGTGGTGACGACAGTTGTCCCTGTCCCTGGATGAACGGCAGCCAAGGGCGGCAGCGATGGCGACGTGTCCTCCCTCTGTGCCGGGAGCTAGGCTGGTGGTGCTGTGTTCGCTGCTGAATCATCTCGGGCGGGCAGGTCTCTCTGGCAGGCTGCTCCGGGGCACAGGTGTGCCTGAGTAGTTTCTGGGACACCCAGGGGCAGCAACCACCACACTCTGTTTCCACTGCAGAGCCACATAGATGGCTTCATTGAGTTTGTAGTAATACCTGCAGATGGACTCACCTTCCCCCAGTTTCATGCCTGTGAGCTGGGGAGCACAATAGGAGGTGGAAGGGCCTCGGCAGAGCACACACAGACCTATACTGAGGATCTCCCAGTCTGGGACCAAGGAGGAAGGACCCAGAGTTCAGAGGGTCTGCTGGCCCATGCTGAGGACCCCCGGCCTCCTGAGGGAATTCCCCTTCTCATGCGGAGACCCTCAGGCTTGTATCCTTCCCCACACCCAAAAGTTTTCCTGGCTGACTCTAGAACCCATCAGAATGTCTCTCAGATGAGGTCATCAGAGTTCTCAAGCTACTAGCACATTCCTCACCCTGGACCAGAAGGTTCTGTGTGCAGTGTTCTGACCTACAGGAGACGATCTG
Organism: Typhlomys cinereus; assembly: GCA_023101885.1. Classification (NCBI taxonomy): domain Eukaryota; kingdom Metazoa; phylum Chordata; class Mammalia; order Rodentia; family Platacanthomyidae; genus Typhlomys; species Typhlomys cinereus. The sequence continues at coordinate 23,898,179 of JALPQD010000001.1, forward strand.
TTGGCTCAGCATGAAGCCCGAGGTGGTCCTCAGCCCCACTGTGTTCCCAGAGGCTGGGATTTCATCATTCCTAGTGCAAGGACCAGCTTCAGGGCGCCCAAGGGAGCTGTGGCCCAGCAGGGGTATCTGTGTGTTACAACGGCCTGAATCCTGGCGGTAGCACCAAGCCTGCTTGCTGGACAGGCTGTGCTTTCCTCCACAGGGACACCCTCCCCTGGGACCCGACAGGCTTCAGCAGGGCCAGTGCACAGCCCTTCGGGGACGGTGCCCTGCAGCTGAGAGCACCCGTGAGCGGCGTTCCATGTACAGAAGGGTGCGTCACAGCCCAAGAGTAGGTCCAGACTGGCTTATCCCAAAGTCCCTGAGCAGCTGCAGCTCAGCAAAGCCAGCTCTGGCCTCCCTTTCCTGAGCTCTGCTTTCTGGGAGCCTGGTGCCATCTCAGCTGGGAGACCTGAATGGGCATTTTGCTGTGGTATGACCCGCAGCCACTTCCCGCACTCTTGTTCCCTGTTCCAAGCTCCTGTTAACTCAGGCTACACAGACTTGGGAGTTTTCCCAGGCTTGGGGAGTGTAGCTACCCAAGGTGTGCACAGAGGACCCTTTCTGTGTTTCTTGCCACCAAGAAGAAACTGTCAGCATGTCCCTGGCAGGGGAAAAGTAGCCACTTTACGCAGGGCCTGGTCCTTAAAGAACAGTGGACAGATTGGTACCCTGTACACCAGACAAGCCAAAGGACTGAGGCAGGTGGGTCTGCTGGTAAGTTGAGGGTCCACGCTGATGCTAATGTCGGTGCTCACCTGGGACAGTTCAAGCCTACGACAGTGGCCCTGGACACTTCATTAGAGAAGGGCACAGTGGCTGGGCAGCAAGGCTTGGGTTTCAGAACCAGAGGCAGGGTTGGGGAGTACTGAGCTCCGAGAGGCTGATCAAATCAGAGACACATGGACCCCTGACCTAAGCCAGGCTGACCGACCCCCTCCCAGGTTCGGCCCAGGGAGATTTTAGGTCAAAACTTAGGACCTGAGCTAGGGTCTGAGATGCTTCCGAGAGTGGTACTTGGGTCTGAGCCAGTATCTCGTTGCCTGGAACCTCAAGCCAACCCTGACCTAGCATGTCGTGGGCACAGCCATCTGGTGTGGGACCTTGCCTATGTTCCCGAGTAGCTCCAAGCTAGTACCTCCTGCCCGAGCCCAGCGCCTCCCTGCCATACCTGTGGTTCTTTCTTGGTGGTATTTGTCTAGAGGCAGCCTGGCAAGTGCCTGGCATTGCTTGAGGTCTCCTGGAACTGTGGTTTTGAGGCCCAGCCACTGGCTTGGTGCGGTGCAAGCTCCCCACTGCCCCACTGCCCCCCACATAGGACCTCTGAGGTGTCTCTATCAGTCCAGAGCTGGGGAAGCTCTAGGTGTGAGGGGGAAACACACCGACATCACAGCAGTGACAGTTGGATCCTGGGTGGCTCCCCTGCATTTGCCCTCCACATCATCTCCCCATGGCTGCTCACTGCCTTGACATGTGACCTCCAAGCAGGGCCCCACTGTGCCCGCCACGGCACCTCACTCAGGCCTTTCTCTGCAGCTGTCTGATGGAGTTCCGTGACAGCCACGCATGCTTGGGTTCCCACCCTCGCCTGGGCGGGTCTCGGGTTCATTTGTGTGGTACAGGCCCTGGAGGTTAGCAGCGTTTCAGATTCCCAGGGAACTCACTTTGGCCAGTTGGGCAGCCTGACTGCACAGCACACAGCTGGAGAGACCTGGGTGCCAGGCAGAGCTGCTTCCTTTTGAGCCTATGGGAGAACATGTTCCCAGCCTCACCCAGCTCCTGCGGTTTGTTGGTATTCCTGGCTCACACGTCCAGACCTTCATCTTGATAGCACTCCTGCAGCGGCTGGAGCTGTGGTGTCGCATCTTCATGGCATGTCACAGAACCAGGACGGGTAGACAATGAGAAGATGGTCTGAAGATCTCTGGCCAGCGTCATGACTCGGCATACCCCAGACAGGACAGGCCATTGGTGAATGGAAGAGTCGGACCAGGCAGAGGAACTCAACCCTTGGGCAGACTCAGGGTTAGTGGGAGACGGGGCAGCCTGGATTTGAGGAAGAACAACCTCACGTTGCTCTTCAAGCAAGGCACCTCTCCTGGGGCAGGGCCAGCCGAGCAGGCTGCTGCTCACTTGTGCAGAATACTCCCTGGATTCTGAGGACTTGGCCGAGTGACAGGGCAGCCCCTGGGGGCTCTGTCAATCTTGCTCCCTGGCCATCTGCCTGACTCGGCCCCCCCAGAGACCCATGCCCTGGTAGGGAAGAGAGCAGGCCTTTTGCAGACTGACCCCAGGAGTCAGTGCCAGGGAAGGTCAGCTCTTCGCGACTGCATGTGGGCAGCTCAGTTGGGACCTGGCCAAGGTGATGGCTCAGAAGGGCTTGAAGTTTGCCTGGGGGAGAGGGGACAGGAGGGGGGCTGAACACCCCTTAGTCATAAAGAAGGGAAGCAGAATCCTAGAGACAGATCCAGGACAGAACTGCACTGGAGACCTTTTGCCCCAGTGACCCCTCCCCACCTGCGTGCCAAGTGACTCCCTTGTCCCAGCCCAGGCTTGACTGATGGTGCTGAGTCTGGGGTCACCCCACCACATTCAGAGCACAAGGCCTTGAGTGGGTCACTGCGGGTGGCAGCCAGGCAGCAAGGTGAGGTTGGGACTGACCGAGGGCAGAGACTAGATCCCAGGCCACAGCCCCCCCTTGGGCACAAAGCCCTGCCGAGATCCAGAGGATACAGGGCTATGGTTGTGGCCCACATTCGGGGCCACACGAGGACGCGTGGGCCCGGCCAGCTGGACAGGGAACAGGAGCACAGGCTCAGCCTGTCCCCAGCCTGCCACACCCAGCTGGATGTCATAGGATCAGAGCTCGCTGGTCACGGAAGTCTGAGGCCTGCTGACCAGCCCCCTCTGAAGGGCAGTGAGAGCCAGCCAGACCGAGAAGCAAGACCCACATCATTTCTGCCTCCGGAGTACAGTCCGGTGACCCTAGGGGCTGCAAGGCAGCTTCAGCGGCTCCCTGTAACAGCACCGTGAATGTTTTGCCCGCACTCGCTGGCATGGCCTGGGATGGTGGGTTCAGGCTGTAACACTATTGCCATGGGGGGAGATAGTCTCCTTCTTGGGTGGGGCACTGAAACTAGGGGCCAGGCTGCCCCTGGTTACTGTGACACTGTCGACTCCTCCCTGACTCCCAGGATGGCTCCCCAAGCAGGTCCCAGGCAGTGGCCTGCAGGCGGCCATCCCTCCCATCATCCCTCTTGTCATGTCTGGGCCTCTTCTGTGCCTGGGGCCACCCGTGTCCTCAGAACCCGCCTCTGTGGTGACGTCTGAGTGTGTCCTCAAGCGCCATGAGTGCCCACTGGCCCACAGGGAATACATCCCACCCACCTGTGACCATAGCCAGGCTCTGGGGAGAAGGCTGATGCCACCTGCCGCTCAGGTTGGCTCAGGCATTCAGTTGCTATGGAGCTTGGGACACACTGGACCACGCAGGTAGTTAAAGGCACAAGGCTCTTAATAACTCACTGCAATTATTAGTAGCTCACCAGCTTTCCTGGTAGCTCACCAATCCTGACACCTGCTAGTTCCCCGCGGCCTAGCGGAGGGTGGGGTGTCTATACCCGGGACTCCCTGGATACATCCTGGTGTTCTCCCTCTAGGTGACCTTGTACTGCAAGCTGTACCATCCGCCCAGTGTGTGAGCACTTGGGACTCGGCAAACTGGCTGCAGGTCAGACACCCTGAGAACCTGTCCCTGGGAGAGGTGAAGTTCCAGCCAGAAGGTGCTGCCTGAAGCTTTGGCAACGTTCCTAGCAATAATAGGTGGCAGGGCTGGAAGCTTCCTGAGACGTTGGGGGTGTCTTCCACCGGACAGGGAAGGTAGGGGGTCACCTACTAGCAGCAGAGCTGCAGCTGTAGGCACAGCAGAGCCCCCAGGGAGCTCAGAGCATGGGGACGTGAGGCGGAGTTGGGCCCAGAAGGGTGACAGACCAGCAGGAAACCAGGCAGTGCCAGCCAGGGGACACAGGTGGGACCGGAGGTGGCTGAGGAGACCCCTGGCCAAGCACAAGCTTTAAGCACTGTGCACCTGCCACGCGTCTCCTACCACAACAGAGACCCCAGTAGACTGCTGACCACACAGCGCAGTGGGGGTGGGTGCTCCCCCAGCTGCTGCTCCCCAGCGGTTTCCTCCCTTTGCTTCAGAACCAGTTTGTCTGAGGAGTCAGCAGCCTCCACCAGGTGGCGCCGGTGCAGAAGAGTCCCACTGGGCAGCCTGCCGGTGGGGGCTGAGACCAGGGTAGTTGGCCACAGCAAGGGTGGGTCTGGTTAAGGAGCTTGACCCCCCTGCCTACACTGAGATGGGGTGTGTCGGGTCACGGGCTCTCTAAGACCTCTCAAGGTACTGTTGAAGCACCTACTGTGTGCTGGCCCTGTTCTCGGTGCTGGACAGAGAGCTTCCTGCTCTGTGCACCTGGTGTGGTCAGTGCAAACAGGCTTCTGTTTCCTGTGACCGTTTGTTACTAAGTTGTTTAAAAGCACAGGGAGGGCTGGGGTGCAGCTCAGTGGTAGAGCGCCTGCCCAGCACAGGCAGGGCCCCAGTGCTGTGGAGAAATGAGAGAGGGGATGTAAAGTGTCAGCACCAAGACGCCAGCAACACACAACCTCCACTGCCCGGGACAGGCCTTGAGCCCCCAGACGGTCGTCCTGTCGACCCCCTGTCTTTCTCTCTCCGTATGCTCAGCGTGGTCTAAGATGCTCTGTGGCCACCGGTCTAGCTTGCTGTTGGGAAACCTTGAACAGTAAGAAGCCGGTGGGTGGGACCCTCATCAGCGCGAGGGGTGAGGACAGACTCAGCCACGATCTTAGCGCAGCTGAAACCCTCACTATGATCCTGGCGTCTACGGCTACCCTGGCAGGGGTGGGCTTCTCTAGGCACTGGACCACTGGTTAGGTGGGATGGAGCTGAGCCTGGAGGGGTTTAGGTCATGACGGGGTGGGAGGGAGAATTGGGTCACGAGGGGCGGGGGGAGGTTGAGCCAGGTGGGGGCTGAGTTGGGCTTGGGGGTACATCAATTGCTCCTTTCTCTTGAAGGTACAACGAAATGCCTGGCAGCTTAAGGAAAGGCTTATTTTCACTCACAGTGTGAGGGGGCAGTGCATCTTCACTCACAGTTTGAGGGGGCAGTGCGTCACGGAGGGATGTCATGGTGGCCAGAGTGAGGCAGCTGGTGACGTTGCCCACAGGTGGGAGAAGAGGGAATGCTCGTGCTCAGCTTGCCCCTTTGTACCCAGCCACGGGGCCGCGCCGCCCACACGAAGGCAGATCTTTCTGCCTCGGCCCAGTTGAAAGACTTTCTTGCAGACTCTCAGAGAGTGGGGTCCTGACGAGTTGGTAAAGTTGACCCTCACGAAGCAGGTTGTAGGGGAGTTAAAGGCTGGGGGTGTAGTGCAGGACGGCACAGGTGTGACCACAAGTCTGCCCTGAAGTCAAGTGCAGGGTGCCTAGCTGACACTCGGAGCTGACGTCACCAGCCATCACCACAGCACAGGCTGTTCTGAGTGCTGACGTCTGGATTATAGTTCATTTGTGTCCAGAGCTTCTGCTTGGCAGGGTGGACACGGGTCAGTGAGGAGGCAGTGCCTTCGAGAGCAGGCGGGGGGGAGGGGTCTCATTGTTGCTGAGTGGAGGTAGGAGGGCATGTGGGCTGGTGTTCACCAGGCTCTAAAGGAATAGCAGCTGGCCAGGCTACTAGATGAAGGTGCACCCTTGGCCAAAGTCCGTGTTCCCTAGGGACAGTCGTCTTGATGCTGGACAGCCTCAGAGAGCCCAGCCTAGTGCAGGGCCCAGCTAGTGCGTGCACAGTAGCGGTGGGGACAGGCGTGAGGCAGACCGGCAGTCAGTCTCAGGGTCAGCACATCACAGCCCCGAGAGCTCCGCGAACATCACAGACTTGTGCTGGGCCTGGGGTTACCCACATGCACCTCTGAGGAGGGACTGGCTCATTTCCTGTACACTCTACCCCCAGGGATCTGATGTTTAGGGTGGGGCTGAGACACCAGAGAGTGTGAGCTCCCTGCCTATTTCCAGGAGTCAGAGGGTTCCACCTTTGGGGAGCACGGCACATCAGATGCAAGACAGATTCTGCCGGGTGAAGAGCGTTGGACTAGCTGGAGAGGCGGCCCTCCCCACACAGGTCCCTGCAGCAGCCTGAGGCTGCTCTGACTCAGCCTTACCGGGGCAAGACTCAAGGGGGGCAGTGCTGACCACTGCAGTTGACCACGTCTGGCCCTAGACAAGCCCCAGGTATTTGTCCACCTTTATGGGCCTGTCAGGGGGCCCTGGGGCTCTTGGATATGGCTAGACCACACCAGTACTAGGAGTCTCGGTTGTACCCTCTGTGAATCGCATACTCATAGATGTGAGTGCCAGAACCAGGAGGACTGCACCTTCCGCAGACCCCATCCCACAGTGCTGCAAGCCTTACTCTGAAAACGCAGCTGCCCAGCTGATTTGGAGGTAACAGCGACTGACTTCGATATGTCCCAAATATTTTAAATTCAAATAAGTAGCAAATTCTAGTGCTGGCATGTCTACATAATACAAGTATGACCCAAACTTTTTTGTATATGTCTGCATGTGTGTGAGCACACACGTGTGTGTGGTATATGTGGGCATGTGTGTGGAAGCTCCAGGTATCTTCCTCAGTTGCCTTCCACTTTATTTGAGGCTGGTCTCAGTAGAGCCCACCTAGCTTGCCAGTAGGCTGAGCTACACAACCTGCATGTCCCAGGGCCCCTCCCATCTCTGCTTTCTAGGGTTATAGGCAGCCCCAACCCTGCCCAGCTCTTATGTGGTTCTGGGGATCTGAGCTCTGGTCTTCACGTTACATGGTAAGCACTATATCCACTGAGCTGTCTCGCCAACCCAGACCTTTCCGAAAACAGTCTTTGCTTTGTTGGAGCCCACCTCACACAACACCTCCACCATCTGTTATTGCCTGAGACATCCGTGTGATAGCATGTCAATTTTCTTTTTTGAGCCTGAAATTATTCCATGTTATGGTTCCACCGTTTTGTTTATCCATCCATCTGCAGACAAACCATCTGCTTCTGCCTTTTGGCTCTGAATGCTGTGAACCATGGGTGTGCCCAGCCCCTCTCCCAATTCTTTTCCGCCAAATTTTTATACTAAAGATGAATGCGTTTATCTGAGATGTAACTGGCATTGTAGCTCCCTAGCACCCTCCCCTAATTATGCCCACTGGGCAGGGCTGGGACTGATGTTAGAAGCCACAGGCCTGCCCTCGCTGGGCAGGCAGTGGCGCTGTCTTGGCAGCAGGGCGCTCAGGCTTGGGAGCATGTTGATTCCTGCTCCAGCCTCCGCCTTCCGCCCAGGAATTCCCCTGGGATGGGAACTGAGGAAGGCTTTGGTGGGAGATGCGGGGGAGGCCAGCACTGATCAGCCAGCCATCCCCAGCTAGTGACCTTGGGCATGTCGCTTTAGCTCCTTTTGTGCCACTCCCAATGCAGATTGAATTTAAATGTCTTGGGCGTGACACACAGCAGGCTCTCCTCTGAGTGAGAAGCCCTTGTGGGTGAGGCCTCCCACCTGACACCACAGGCTGCTGGCTACCTGCCTCTTAGAGAAGGTAACAGTTGGGAAGAGATGACTTGAGTCAATTGTGATGGTGGCCTTGTTCCCAGGAATGCCCACTGGACAAAGGCATCCTGCCCATTCTACAAATCCATGTTTTAATGTCACTTCTGACATGGGCGCATGCAGGAAGCAGAACTTCCCCCTGGCAGAATGCCTCATGTTGCAGGAGATGGTGGCCAGGGAGACTCTGGGAATCCAAGAGAGGTGAGAAGCTGGGCAGGTATTGACCAACAAGCACCTGGCTTCCTGAAGAAGGGGAGGAGAGTGAACCTTGAGGAGGGCTGCAGAGGCAGAGGACGAGTGGAAACCATCACAGGTCTAGGGGGCATGGCCGGAGGGCCGTGACGCAGGATGGCTGCCGTGACGCAGGATGGCTTGGGCAGCAACAGGTGCCCTAACTTTACCTTTGGGCTTCTCTGTCTTTGCTGGGTTGCTTCCAGTTTCATCTCTTCACTGCATCTCAGGAAACAGGAGCAGGCTATCCTGTACGCCTTCAGCTGCCCTCTGATCCAGCAGCGGGCAGGCTAAATGGGAGAAGCGGGCAGAGCCCCAGGACACCAGAGTGCCTCCCCTTGTACACACAATGTGAATTCCCATCCTCCCTTGTGAGGCTGGACCGAGTCTAGTGTAATGGGTACAGTTACATCTCAGACTCGAGTGCTCTGCCCTGCAGCCAAGTCACAAGTCCATATGGGGTCTTGAGACACACAGTCTGAGTCCCCTTCATCCTCCCGGTGTCCAAGGTCACAGCAGGAGCTGTGGACACTGGGCAGGCTGGCAGCCATAGGATGCCTTACAGAGGAGGACCTCCCACCATATTGAAGCATCCCCTCCCTAGTGTTCACTGGTGGGGTGGCCTGCCCAGGGTCCCTGAGCAGGAAGCAGGGAGCAAGTAGTAGGTGGACTTGTAGCTGAGCTCAAAGTCTGGAGAAGGGAGCTGGTCCGTGATGTCCAGAAGAGCCCAGGGGCATTCTGGGCCTGCCAGGTAGTGAGACTAAAGAAAGAAGCAAAGCAGGATCCCCAGGAACTGGGCTTTATGCAGATGGAGACAGGTGGCCTAGTCTGGTGTAGGAGGAGCAGGTAGGACTAAGGAGGCTGAGTTCCCAAACCACAGTGGGAGTCTACGGTCCTGCCCATGGAGACTTCCATTATGTGCGGTCAGCTGCCATTCTTCATGGAAGAAACCTGATCCTCCCCGCTCAAAAGCCCTCTGATTCTGCTGTCTGCCCTGTTGAGGCCAAGGCGCCCCCTGCACTCTAAACCTGCGCTGGCGCGGGACAGATAGAGAAAGCGGGGCCTCGCCGCAGGAGGAGGGCGGCTCGGGTGGCCGCCTGCGGTTTCCAGGGAGACGGGGGCGGTGCCGACGCTCCTGAGATGGGCTGCGGGAGGAGGCGTCCGCGCGCGGGGCGCCGCCTTCCTGGGCGCGCCAGTGCGGCTGCGGCGCTGCGCTGAGCTGCGGCGTCCGCGGCATGTGCATGCTCGCCGCCTGCTGCTTCCTGCCGCCGGGTCCCGCTGCTCTGCGCCGGCCTCGGAGTCGTGCGTGCCGTGGGGAGCGCCGCCGCCGCCGCTGGAGCTGCCGCCGCCGCCCGGAAAGGGGTTGCCGCTCCCCATCGCCATTCCTGTCTGCATCCCCGACCCCTTTCCCCTCCACCTCCGCCTCATCTTCAGCTCCATCACACCACAGCCCATCCATTCCTCACCCCCTTCCCACAGGGAGCCGGGTTGCCAGCTTCCATTCCCCTCCTTAGATCTCCCAGCCGCCGCATCCCCAAACCTACGGGTCTCCAGGTCTCCTCCATCTCCATCGAAGGCCGCCCCTGCTCACTCCCATTATTTCCTCTGTGTGCCCACCGGCTGCCTCAGCCCCCTGCCTGCAGTCAGACCCCCTTCTTCTTCAAGCCCATCCCCCTCTCCTACCGTTGCAGTCTGGGTGGGCCCCTTCCCCTCCCCTTGGCGGCCGCGCCCACTGCGGCAAGCCCCTTCCCCACCAATCGCATGGCCCTCTTATCCCTCCCTCCGTCTCCTGCCTGCCGCAGCCTCCCCTCCCCACCCCCACCTCTTAACCCCTCGGCTCTGCCTGCCGCAGCCCTCAGCACCCCATACCCACTCCCTGCCCCGGGTGAGCCGCGCCCACCGCACCATTGCCCCCTCCCCATAGCCTGCTTGCAGCCTATCTGCAGACCGGTGTCCAGCCCCACCCACGGAGGCACCCGGGCCTCATGGAAGGGGGACAGTGACTGCTCTCTGAGCATCCACTGTGGAGGCGGGGATGAGATCCTCAGATCGCTGACCCAGGGGGTGGACCCTTCCACCCAGCATAGAGGTGCTGGCAGCCAATGCTTCCCCTTCCGCCGGGGCTTGTCAGAGGCTCTGTCACATGGTGGAAGGGTTTTTGGTGATGTCCTTTGGGTAAAAGAGGCAGGACCCTTGGGGGCCACTGGAGTGTCCAGGAGCAGGGAACATTGGGAGAAGGTGCAGGGCTGTGCTACTGGCTGGCCAGTGTCCTTATGTGCCACCTCCGGAAATGACTAGTGTAGGCCCCTGGGGAAAGGAAGCAGCAATGCAGTTTTCCAAGAAAGCCGAGCCCTGATTCCCCGCTGCTACCTTCACGCTGTCACCATCCAGAGACCCTCAGTCACTGGGGTGAAAAAGGACCCAGAGCGTGGGGGCGCTTACGCCTGCTGCCAACAGTCCACAGATGGCTGTTCTAGGTGCTCACCAGTGCTGGGCAGAGGGAGCGTGGGGTAGTCTGCAGTTCCCTGGTTGTGACAGTTGTGGCTGGGAGCTGTCATCTGTTTGGCTGTCCAGGCTGTCTAGGATATGTCAGTAAAAGGAGGAGCGGGCTTTCCGATCTGTAACCTTCAGCGAGCAGGGACACCTCTGAGGGACAGCCGGTTTGGCATAGTATCCTGACTGACCGGCTCTTTGGAGAGGAGGAGGGGCTTTGGGCAGTGAGATCTGTGGGCAGCAGCAGGGAGGAATACCTGCAGGCTGGGGATCCTGGCTGTTGCTTGGTGTGGGGGACAGGGGAGGGGTACTGAGAGAGAACAAGGTTTGTGGGCAGGTGGCAAGAGGGCATGACCCTGGTGGATACTGATGCCACAGGCTGACATGAGCTCGTTGGTAACCAGGCCACCTAAGAAGTGAACATGGGGCAGCAGCTGAGGGGGTGGGTTTGGCAGACAGTGCTAGGCTTCATAACTGAGGACAGGGGCTTGGGGATTTGGCAGATTTAGGGTCTGGTGGCAATAAAGGAAAAGCTTGGAAGGGACTAGAGGCGAGGACAGACCCGGCATGAATAATCCCCCTAGTAAAACCTTTGAGCATCAAGGGAGGGAAATATCTCAAAAGCAGGGAGGGAAAGTTCTGGAAGAATGAAGCCAATTCAGCCAAGGGATCAGGGAAGGAGGGACAGTGACTGCCTGGTGACCTTGCCTAGTGCACATGGGTGGGGTCGGTGGGAGCAACACGCTGCTGTGCCACTTGTCTCTTTAGAGTGGACAGCTTCCTCTGGCCTCTGAGTCCTGGGGCTGCCCTCCTGGCCGGAGAGGGGACAGGTGCTTGTGCAGGGGGGACGTTGCTCGCATCTTCTCCAGCTCCACCCCTCCCTCATTTGGTTTTCTGGAACTGCGGGGACCTTGAGAGCCCACATCTGTCCTTCCAATGTGTCTGCAGCCCTGGCCTGAGCTGAACCAGGGGGGCAGCCTGGCCCAGCCTGCCCGGGGCCCTCAGGCCGATGCCCGGGCTCTGGCTCCGTGTCTTCACTCCCGTGTGTGTCCGAGGAGGGAGGGAGGGCCGGGGGCTGTGCTGAGGCAGCCGGAACATCGCAGGTCACCGGGCTGGCTGGGCGAGGTGGTCAGGTAGGGCGAGTGGCGGATGCGGAGGGTGGAGGGGCGTAGGGTGAGACCTGCTCACAGTGAGCTGGGAGAAGCACTCGTTTCTTCGGTGTGTGTCACCTTACATAACCTCTTTCTGTCTTGGTCTCTATCTCCCATTTGCATAGTGAGGTTCTGGGTCCATCAGGATCTGTGGGAGACTAGGAAGGAGGGGACAGTTGTGGGAGTCAGCAAAGGTATACTTGCCTCGCCAGCAGTTGTTTGGCTTCCACTTGAATTTTGGGTCTACCCATGTGACCCTGCCCAGAAGCCTGAGCCCAAGGTTTTTCCTGGTACCCGCAGCCTTACCCCCGGGGCTCAGTCCCCAGTACACTCCTCCCTTTGGATGCTCCCCATGATTCCACCTGAGAGAGATGTGGCCCGAATCTCCCCAGCCCCACCACATCACGTCAGAGCTGCAGGCAGACCATTGGACGATGGACGACCTTGTGTCCTGCCTCCCCTCCCCCCAAGAAAGGGACCAAGCCCCCGTACCAGAGGGAGGGGGCTTTTCCTACCAGTCTGCTGGCATCTAGAACCTGCAACTTCTGTGAGGGGCAGGCATCCTGGGCGGAAAGGTGTCTAAGGAGAGTCTGGGTTGGTGGAGCAGGGGCCAGTGTGGGACTTTCCCCTTCCAGCCTCCTCCATTCACCCCACAGCCCTCTTTTTCTTGCCTGATCCCAAACGCACTTCTGTTCTGCCAGTGCTACACATCCCCAGGACCCTCAGACCAGGTGGAGCTTAGACTCTGAGGTGGAGGGTCCCTGTGGGGGCTAGGATGGGCCACAGCTCCTGTAGGCCTGACAGCGACAAGAAGGGCCTGGATCGCAACCTGAGACTTGAAAACAGAACCAGACGTGGTCCTGCGGTGGCAGGGATGGAGGGAGATCCGTCTGTCTTCCCTCTCTGCTTTCCCACCCTGTCACCTGCCTGACCTTGCCCTGCCCTACGGGGCTCTCCTAGGCCCTTCTGACACTTACTTCTAATCCCACCCAAGTGTGTAGTCGCCCCCACTTCCAGGCAGCCCTGGGACATGTCTCTTCCACATAAGGTCAAGGACACAGAGGTTGACAGACATGGAGTGTACCCTATAACACCGTGCACCCTGCTTGCTTTGACAGAGCGGCCCGGCACGTGCTCTGAGGTCTCTAGAAGGCACTGCAGGACTGAACATGGGTCCTAAGCCTTCCATAGTCACCAGGTGGGAAGCAGGTTGTCTTTGACAACACCGTGGCTAGGCTGTGGCCAGCTGGGCAGGAGCCTCGGGTGCTGTCTGTACCCACCAGACACCTGTCGGCTGCTGTCCTCAAGATACTTGGCTGGAGCTTCCCAGACTGAGGCAGACCGCATAGGAGCCGGAATCTGAACTGAGGCACCTGCCAGGCCTGAGACCCCTGCTGGCAGCCCCTCCCCACTCTACAAAGGACTCTCGCCTGGCTCTGCTTGAGACCTGTGGCACGGTTCTCCTGAGCGGGACTTGGCATGTTGGCATGTGTCCCATGAGACCCCTGTACTGAGGCTCAGTCCTCTGATAACTGGACATCTGTGGTACGCAGTTGCTTAGGGGCCCTGAGAGGTCACCAGGGGCCCCGAGAGGTCAAGGTCACAGGGAGCTCCCCCATCTCTGCCCTCACGCCACACTAGGCCACTGCTTCTCTCACAGCGACCCTCCCCACAGGTGAGCACCTGCGGATTTGCCCCCAGGGCTACACCTGCTGCACCAGTGAGATGGAGGAGAACCTGGCCAACCGCAGCCGTGCCGAGCTGGAGACTGCGCTGCACGACAGCTGCCGCACGCTGCAGGCCATGCTGGCCACCCAGCTGCGTGGCGTCGATGGTGAGTGGGGCCTGGAGAGTGGGGGTTTGGTTGTAAGTCCAAGTTTGTGGCGGGGCTCTGTGTGAACTCCACGTTGTGCACAGCCCAGGGTAGCACGGGTCTGCCCCTCAAGGACCTGCTGCCCTCAGGACAACTCCGAATCCCCAGTAGAGTTGAGGGCCGGTCTCACTGTGGCCCCTGTGGGGAGCTCGCTGCCTTGGCTGCCATTGCCTAGTTAGGGGGCTTTGGCCTGAGCGCCAACAGTGGAGTCAAGGAGGGACTGAGCGAGCCGGGGCGGCCGCTGCTTGGCTTCACCATAACAGTGGTGGCATGACATAGTCTCTCCAGATACCTCTGAAAGGGACTGTGTGGTGCTCTGGGGTCAGGAGTGTTCCCCCCTCCCCCGAAAATAAATCTGTGAACTAGATTCAGTGTCTCCATGGGATGAGGGCAGAGCTGCTGTCCCTACAGTAGGTGTTGCTAGGAGACTCTGGGGCCATGAGCAGGCAGAGGGAAAAGACACCCTACGACTGTCTGTGCTCGGGCCTAGCCTTCAGGAACAGTTTGGAGACTATAGCAGTGACTCCCAACCTTACCGTACCCTGATGATCCAGCTCCTCCTGGATGCCTGCCCACTGCTGCACAGCTCCCAGGGAATATCAGCTGCTGTCCTGCCTCCATGCCCTCGGTGGTGACACTCAGAACTGAGCCCTCCCGTGCTGTTCTGGTGTCCAGGAGAAAGGTCCCCCTTCCAGGGACAGGGGGCTGAGTGGTCAGAGACCCTAAGTCTCGCTGCAAAGACGCACCTGCCTGGTTCCATCCCAGAGATGTGAGGTTAGGGTTAGACTCTGGGGTGTACCACACCACTGCATACCCTCAAGATGTAACTGTCCCGGGGACTGAGCTGCAACAGAAGCCAAGAGCCTGGAGCTTTGGCAGAATCAGGGAGCAAGGAGGGGAGAGGGGCAGAGAAGGAAGGGTGGCTGCAGCCAGAGATTAGTTTAGGGAGAATGTAATCTCTCTGGCCACTGGAACCCCCAATAAAAGTCCAAGGCCACAATCCCCTGGGTCCCCAAATAGGACACTCCCCAGGTTTCTACAGCCCCAGGAGCATGTAGAGGCACAAATGGGATCCAGCTGGCCCTTGCAGCTTCAGACCTCATGAGGTTGTTTCTGGAGAACGCGGCTCTATTCCGAGTATGTACGGGGGCGGGTAGGGCGAGACCAGATGTCCAAAGGCCTCTCACCTCACTCTTTTGCACAGACCACTTCCAGCGCCTGCTGAACGACTCAGAGCGCACGCTGCAGGACGCCTTCCCCGCAGCCTTCGGGGAGCTGTACACACAGAACGCCCGGGCCTTCCGGGACCTGTACTCCGAGCTGCGCCTCTACTACCGCGGCGCCAACCTGCACCTGGAAGAGACGCTGGCGGAGTTCTGGGCCCGGCTGCTGGAGCGCCTCTTCAGGCAGCTGCACCCCCAGCTGCTGCTGCCTGAAGACTACCTGGACTGCCTGGGCAAGCAGGCTGAGGCCTTGAGGCCCTTTGGGGAGGCCCCTCGGGAGCTGCGCCTGCGGGCCACACGGGCCTTTGTGGCTGCACGCTCCTTTGTGCAGGGCCTGGGCGTGGCCAGCGACGTAGTGCGGAGAGTGGCCCAGGTATGCCCACTGTGCGAGGCTCTCAGCAGCCCCTCAGGCTCCCTCCCGCTCTGTCCCGAGTGTTTTTACCCCCCATCACTTCCCTCCGGCTCAACCCTGGTCCCCTAAGGTCCAGAGACACAGCGTTTCATCAGTGCGCACAACAAGTCCTGGGGTGTGAGTCTGATTGGACTCTTCCTCCTGCTGCTCCATCCCATGTTCTGGGGGGTGAGGGGGGTGTAGCGTGCTGGGCTCAATTCACAGGAGATGCAGAAAGAGCTACTGGGCATGGAGTATGTTGGGACCAGGCAGCTCACTGCATGGGGCAATATGTGGCCCACCCACCTAGGGCAAGGTGTGGGGTGTGTTGTGGTCTGCCCCTCTAGCCAAGGTTAAACAAATCACCCTCCAGCCCTAGACCCTGGCATCCTCTTTTGTAAGATGAAGCTTAGCGACAGTGTGTGCCAGAGTACCCTGAGACTGTGACCAATGGGACTGACCCCAAGAAGGGCCGAACAAGGGAAAGTCCCTTAGCCATTCAGAGCCGAGTCTACCTATGTCCTGGCTTGCATCCCAAGTCCCTCGCACTAGTGCCTGGCTGGGGCCCATGCATACAGGGGTCCTTCGGGGCCTGGCTGGGCCCACAAATGCAGGGTCTTCTCAGTGCCCAAAAGGAGATCGTGTGCACTAGGGTCACAGCCAGGCTCAGGCTGCTTTTACTCACCAGGTGCCCCTAGCCCCAGAATGCTCCCGGGCCGTCATGAAGCTGGTCTACTGTGCTCACTGCCGGGGAGTCCCTGGTGCCCGGCCCTGTCCCAACTATTGCCGAAACGTGCTGAAAGGATGCCTTGCCAACCAGGCTGACCTAGATGCTGAGTGGAGAAACCTCCTGGGTGAGCCCGACCCCCAGTCTGTCTAGTTCTCCCTTGGGAGCACCCCACAGGGGTCCTGGGAGGCATCGGTCCCTGGCCAGACCCTTGGGTGTGATGGCCAGATCTAGGTGGAACTATGAGGTCAAGGGGTATGCAACTGTGAGCAGCTGCCCCAACATGTTTATGTACCTAACACGCAGGTGACATACAGCAGGCCAGCACACATATGCACATGCACTCACATGCGAGAGCTGGCGCACACAGAGTCTGCCAAGCTTAGGGAATGTGCCCTGTCATACAATGAATTGACTTACATCTAGGCCAACTCCTAAGAGTAGAGTGTGTGCATCTCCCCTGTGAGGTGGATCAGTGTGTTGATACATTAACATCTGATAGTTACATATGGGCACCATGGGGCAATGCATGCATGAAATGAGCTAATGAGAACATTTTCAACATGTGTGAACTCACATATGACGTGGCCAAGTAGAAAAGCAGCTAATGGGTACATAAACTGAAGCAGGCAAATCAGTACGATGTGGCTCAGCTCATGTGGGCCAATGTGCTTGGGGCCCAGCACATGGTAGGCCAGTATGCATACATACATGTTCAGTGCAGGCATATGCTAACATCGACATGTGTGGATGAGATTACCAAAAGTCTTGTGTATTCACATGAACCTCTGTCAGGTGCATGTGAATGTATGTGCATGTATGCATACGTTGGTCCAGCTTGACCGTGTGCTTGTGGGAGCCCCTGCTGACCAAGCCTGAGTGGTGTCATCAGCATGCTTCAATATTAACATGCACATGTGACTTGTGTGTGTACACATGTTGACACCTGTGCCAGACTCCATGGTGCTCATCACTGACAAGTTCTGGGGTCCATCGGGTGCGGAGACCGTCATTGGCAGTGTGCATCTGTGGCTGGCAGAGGCCATCAACGCCCTCCAGGACAACAGGGACACACTCACAGCCAAGGTGCGTACAGGCCAGACATCACCCCAGGTGTGGTCCCATCGAGACCAATGCTACACCTCCATGCCCCCCACGGAATCTCTTCCAGGTTATCCAGGGCTGTGGGAATCCCAAGGTTAACCCCCAGGGTCCCGGGACAGAGGAGAAACGGCACCACGGCAAGCTAGCACTGCAGGAGAAGCCCCCCACGGGTACGCTGGAGAAGCTGGTAAGGGACCTCTGTGGCCGACGCCAGTCCCTGTGTGGGTGTGGGACAGGCGGGCTGGCCCCAGGCTGCCCACTGGCCTGGCTGCTACTTGGCAGGTTTCTGAGGCCAAGGCCCAGCTCCGAGACATCCAGGACTTCTGGATCAGCCTCCCAGGGACCCTGTGCAGTGAGAAGATGGCCATGAGCTCCGCCAGCGATGACCGCTGCTGGAACGGGATGGCCAAGGGCCGGTAAGTTCCCACTGCCGGCCACGAATCACGAGATGCTAGGCCAGAAGACTACGCCTTCTGCTAGCTCACCTTGCAGGAGCATGCACACACTCGGGATTAGAGGCCCCCACCATGGGGCTATTGTGGGCTGCTGTTGCCCTGGGGGTCCGTCCATTGATCCTCTCAAACTGGGACCCTTAGATGTAGGGGGAGAGTGGAGGCCTTTTCTGCTATGACTGGGCAGAGGCAGGAGAGTGAGCTGTGGCTCTGGCTGTCCTGCCCCAGGTACCTCCCCGAAGTAATGGGTGACGGCCTGGCCAACCAGATCAACAACCCTGAGGTGGAGGTGGACATCACCAAGCCAGACATGACTATCCGGCAGCAGATCATGCAGCTCAAGATCATGACCAACCGCTTACGCGGCGCATATGGCGGCAACGACGTGGACTTCCAGGATGCAAGTAAGACCCGTCCTGGGCGGAGCTGTGTGAGGGGGGGGGACAAGGCTGTGCCTGCTGTGAGAGCTGCTCAGACCACCCTCAACCTTGTGCCCTGGAGGGCACTGTTAAGGGCACTGCTGCTGTTGGGGATACCTTGCACCGTCCCTGGAAGCTTAGACCTGGCCCGATGTCCATCGGGTCATCATGGCACAGGTGGGGCAGGAGGCAGCCTGGAGTCTGGGTCGGACTCCAAGGGTGCAATGGCCTCGCTCTAGTCCTGCGCGCACGGACCTGCTGCAGCCTCCTGTCCTCCTAGGTGACGACGGTAGCGGCTCAGGCAGCGGCGGCGGCTGCCCGGATGACACATGCGGTCGAAGGGTCAGCAAGAAGAGCTCGAGCTCCCGGACACCCGTGACCCACGCCCTCCCCGGCCTGTCAGAGCAGGGGGGACAGAAGACCTCAGCCACCAGCTGCCCCAAGCCCCATACGTTCCTCCTTCTCCTCCTCCTCACCCTGGTACTCTCAGAGACCAGGCCCCGATGGCGGTAACTACCCCAAGGCTCTAAGGACCGACTTTGCCAAAACGTGAAACAGACAATATTTAATTCTCTTTGGGCTGCAAAGGTCCGGGGCAGGGTGAGGAGAATGGCCCTGTGTGCCGGGGCTGGGTGTGTGGGGTCCTGACCCCCAGGTCTGGCCTTGCCTGCCACCCTAGCTTTTAATTCCTTATCAGGTCAGCTGCGAGTCAGTGTCCCCAAAAGCCATGTATTTCAGGGACCTCAGGGGCACCTCTGGCTGCCCACCCTCTCCCCCGCTCCCACACGACCCCAGAAGCTCATGAGGTGTACCAGAAGGATGGCTGTTAGCTACAACCCATTGGAGACCTCAAGAGAGCCTGTGCCTTCCTGTCCTGCCTCCTGCTGGCAGCCCCCAACGGGCCACAGAAAGCAAGGCCCACCCCACAGCTCCCCAGGAGCCTGCAAGGGCCGCTGGGGTGTCCCTGCCCAGGCTGTAGCAGGGCCTTTGAGATTATGCATGATACTTTCTACTCAGCAGGGGTTCCAAAGCCAGGAGCCCCACCCTATGTCACCATGGAGCTCAGTAGGCATGGTCTTCACAGAAGACCCACTGTGAGGGTCCCTCAGTGTACATGGGTGAGGGCAGCTGGCACAGCCATGCCAGGCTCAACTCTGCCACACCTGCTTGAGGGCGGGGCTGTCTCCACACAGCCCACGATCAGGTCTCGTGTAAGCCAGGTCAGCTGAGGAACCCCACTTCAGATTGTCACCAGCCCCTCAGGGATGCTGAGTGGTTGGTGAAATTTCAGCTCAGGGCCAGTGGGACCTGGCACTGCAGGTTAGGGAGGCACCTGGTGGTCCCCTTCCAGAGGCAAGTGGCGCTGCAGAGGCTTGGGGAGGTCGACAGACAAGGGCTTTTCCAGGTGCACATATTCAGACCCTCAATGCTGGGCTACTGACATTTTCATGCTCCCAGACAGCGCTGGAAGGGCCTGGGCGCTGTTTGGATCCTGGAGCCCCTCTGTGGCTTTGGAACCTGATGGCACCAGCTGACCAAGGCTGTCAGGGCAGCTTCCTGCCACCCCTGAGGGGGAGCTGCTGTTCTGTCAAGGAGGAGGGCCCTCTGGCAAAGCTGTCACAGCTGTGGACTGGTTCTGTGTGCAGGAGGCTGTGGAGGGCCATTTAGCACTTCTTTGCTTTCTGTCTCTGAGGTAGGGAGTGTCGCCAGCTTAGGGACTGAGACCTAGCCAGTGGTCCCGTCTCCTGGTCCAGGTAGGTGTCCTCTGAAGTTGGTCCATGGACAAGATGGACCCAGTCCTGAGCACGCCTGCTGTGCCCTAGCTCTGCCAGCCATTTGGGCTGGAGCAGCAGAAGCCTGGGCTATGAGGCGTGATTGCCCAGGCGGGGGACAGTAGCACTTACATTGCATGAGGTGACCAGGGCCAGCCAGCACAGGTACTGCCTGTGCTTGAGAGGGGCAGCCATGGCTGTCACCTGACAGGGTAGTGGCCAAGCTACTGTGTCCTTTCTCCAGGAGGCCCCTGCCACTCTGCCAGTGGGTGACATGTGTTCTTTGAGTCCTTGTATGAATAAAAGGCTGGAGACCTACAACAGAACATGGCCTCATGTAGCTTCAGCAAGATCACATGTACACGTGGGTATGACGTGTACCTGGGTGTGCACAGCAGGACACAGATAGAGCCTGTTGGAATGTGCTTGAGTACAGGTTACACTGGGCATCTTGGAGCCCTGCCTTGGACAGGCTCCCCTCTCCCTGAATATGCCAAGGTACCTGAGAGGAGGGGGCCCATCTCCCAACCCCTAGAAAGATTCGTGTTCCTTCTAGGGAGCCATCAGTCCTGAAGATCTAGTCTGTCTCCAGCCACCTTACAACTGTGCAGAGTCTAGATATCCTTAGGCACGCGGGGCCGACTCGCCATCCTGTCAAGGGGTTTCCCTGTTCACATGCAGGCACACAGGGTCCTGCTTTCATGGCTGGAAGCACATGCAGTGAAGACCCTCAAAGAAGTCCCGTTCTCTTGCCAGGTGTGTTAACGGGCTGCTTTATCTGGAGCTGCAGCCCGCGCTGTTCTATGTCACACATAATTTCTCTGCAGCCAGGTCTATGTGAACACAAGGAAAACCTCTCACTGTGTAGTGTTTGACCCCATATTCCAGGGCAGTGTACTGCATACCCCAAGACTGCTGTACACTCCAGGGCAGCGTGCTACAGACCCCAGGGTGGTATGCTGCAGACCCCAGGGCAGCGTGCTACAGACCCCAGGGCGGTATGCTGTATACCCCAGGGCAGCGTGCTACAGACCCCAGGGTGGCATGCTACAGACCCCAAGGCGGTATGCTGTATACCCCAGGGCGGCGTGCTACAGACCCCAGGGTGGTGTCCTGCAAACAGCTCCAGGAAGGGAAACTCCAAAGGATACAGCTCCTGATGGGTCCTGGGACCCAACCACTTCTCCAAGGGCACCACAGTGACCTTGTCCATGGTGGCTACTGTACCTTCACCCTCCTGCCTCTCTGCAGGTCTTAGAATGCTAGGTGGCCCAGGTCCCCTGCGACGTGGGTAGGATGCAGTTTTCTCTGGGTGGCCAGAAGAGGTAGCTCCAGGCAGCTCTGCAGAGAGTCCTGTGGGCAGCCAGAGGCTGGGTGGTAGCTGCTAGTGGCACGTGTGTTTCATTCAGTCCAGCAGGATCTCGGCTTTCGGGTGCTCCGCTGATTCTAGGAGATCTTTCTTAGCTGGATTAAGTACAGCCTCCCTATGAGGGAAAGGACACAGGTGAGACAGTTGCACAGTGCAGGAGCCAGGCAGGACGAGCTCCATGGCTCCCACAGCCTTGGCCTCTGAGCACCGGATAGAGGTCAGGTCAGTCTAGCCCTGGAGCCTCACTCTGACCCAGTGCTACCTCAAGAGATGGACTGGGGAGGAGTCAGTAGCTCTCAGACCCTCTTTGTTTCTCATGGAAACTCACAAGTCACGCTGGTCAGCCCCCATCGATGGCAGCCAGCACCTAGCAACTCAGCTACCTGGAGCGTCCCAACTGTACCTATAAGCGGTTCTGCTGACCAGTCAGCACAGCACCTGCAGCACACACTCATGCACGTGTATACACGCACCCCCCATACATGGCACATGCACATAGGCATCACTCAGCCATGTACACATGCTCACCCATGCACCTGCATATGCCCATATATACTAACATGTGTTCATGCTCACACAAAAACAGGTACTCCCACAGGTACATAAACGTATATGTGAATTCACTGTTCCCCCTCTAGGTAGCCTTCAGTGAAGAAATATAGGATCCAAGTGCCCCTTCAATTTGAGATGGAGATCTACATCCCCTTCCTGTGCTGTGTGTAACCATGGAGGATCATAGCCAGGGCATGAAATGACAGGTGCCAAAGCACACATCAGAGCCTTCAAAGAAGGGAGGCGACCTCGTGTGTGGGTGGGTGCCAGAGGCCTCAGCAACAGGGCTGCTAGAGCTTGGGGTGCAGCAGGGCAGTGTCCCCTAGGCCCTGGTTAAACACCAGGACTGCACAAGGAGGGAGTGGTTACTGCCCAACAGGATTTCCCTTTGTGTAGAGGAGTGTCCCAGACAAGAACAGCCTCCCCACAACCCAAAGACAAGTGAGTCACCCCAAAAGTGACTTGACTCAGCACATTCCTACATTCATAAGCCCTGAAAATATTCCCAGTGCACGAGAGGCGTCGACTGGGTCATTGACCCTGCTGCCCTAATGTGATGGAGGAAATGGCAAGTGTCCACTCAAGCAGGGCACGGGCACCAGACTGTAAAGGAACCTTTCCAAACAGCATATCACAGTTACAGGAAAGTGAGTCAAGCTGAGATTACAGCTGAGCTAAACCCTGTGGGAAAGAAGGAAGAATCAGAAACAAAACACTAAGGGTCTACAGTGAGCAGGGCAAGGCTGGTGTCTGGTAAGTCCCCCTCAGGGTGAGGATTCGGGTTGGGGGGCAGGTCCACACCCGAGGGAGCTAGAGCTGAAGCCCAGGTGAGCAAATACTGCGGAACAAAGGTTCTGCCCAGGAGAGATCCAGGAAGCTTGGGCTTCTATCCAGGACTCTGGTAGGAAAAAGAAAAGAAAAAACTCAATGAAGAATCTGGCTGGTGCTAACTGCAGGGCCCACTGCAGTGGTCCAACCCGACACCCCCACAGAAAGGAAAGTCACAGCTCCAGCAGAAGACCTGAACTTCCTAGAATGACAGCCTGACAAGATAACTTACCACCAGATCCACCTCCTAAAAATGCTGGGTCAGGGAGCAAACAAGCTGTCTATAAAGTGCTTTGTGTTCTCACAAAGAAGGGGAGAAATTCTACCATCATGACAAGCTGACAGTCCACAAGTGAATGAATTCTAGACATCCGGAACAGTGACTCAGCTCCACGGAGCCCAAGTCATTCACATAAGATCAACCTGAACATTATCAACCTCAAAAGCCAAAGATAAAAATCTCAAACTAACACACAGGAAGCCTGCATGCAGGCCAGGAGGGGTGGATGTATTCACTGCCCCCTCTAGTGGAGAAATGCACATAATCCAACTGCTGGAGGCCAAGACAACTTTCCAGCCAAGAGTACTACACCTGGAAAAACTGTCCCAAAATAGAGATGAGAGATTCCTAGACATAGAAAAGTTGAGAAATTTCCAGACACCATTATACACCTGCCTTAAATGACACTAAGCATAATCATAGTCCAATTAAAAGTATGATAAGCTGCCAGGATTAACAGGGACAACAGCAGGAGTGGCAGGTAAGGAGCAGAGTGTGCAAGTAAAAGACTATCGATTTAAGGCTGTTTGCAGCAGGTGTTCCGTGACAAGTGGAAACTCGTAACCTTAAAGAGACTTCTGATGTAAAAGGGAACAGAAGTATGCCCCTGGAACATTCCAGTCACTGAGAAATGGGCAAAGGAAGAAAGGAATAGCAAGTGTCAGATTAGCAGCACCACAGTACTAAGTGCTCTCTTACCTGTTTATAATCATTTTAAATGCAAGTGGGTTAATTTCTCCAATCAAAACATAGTGGCCAAATGCACTTCACATACACACAAAAAACCTAAGATACGGTGTGTCATGCTTATAACCCCAGAAGGTGAGGCCTGCCTGGGCTGCCGAGTGACCTCATCTCAGGGAAGAAGGGGTGCTATGTGCACATCTATACTGTCAGCATGCAGGAGACAAAGGCAAGAGAGCCCCGGGTTTGAAGGCAGCCTAGGCTTTGGGCTGGAGAAGAAAGGAAAAGAGGAGTCTGCATCCTGCCTATATGTTGTCCATTTCTAGGCACACGAAGGCTGAGTGAAGGGCTGTGAAGAATTTCCCATGCAAATGCTAGGCATGAGATAACTGGTGATTACATTTGACAAAATAGCTTTCCGATCTAAATTACAAAGTTACAGAAGAGACAGCTCATCAAGTGGATCTACTGTAGACATACTAATCCTTGTGCACCAAAATGTATAAAGGCTGATAGATCTGAATGGGAAGTAGATCCCAGTACAGCAGAGAACTTCATCATGCTACGCTTGGTGACTGTGCACCCAGACAGGAAGTCAACAGGTAATCTGCAGACACAGAGCATTTCCTCTAACTGCAGAGTGCACATTCCACTCTTGTGGATGCTGATGTTCTTTCTACAGGATGGATCAGCTACATGAAATGTCAATAACCTGAGGGATGTAAAGATGGCTTAACACATGCATATCTATGTGATACACTAATAAATGAACACAATGAAGGTTAAAAAATACAGTAATCCCAACAGAGGTGGAAATAGAATCTGATAAGTTAGGATCCTTTCATGATTAAAAAATTAGATAATTATTACAGGAGAAATTTATTTTAATATATTAAGGGCCATGTATCACAAGCCCACAGGTACTGCAGAACCACTGGCCTCCCAGATTGAAGGAGTACCCAGTACTCAACCTTGAAGCCTCCTTCTGCAACAGAAGGTGTTTAGTGTAGAAAAGTACAACAGGCCAAATGCAGAAAGTAAGTGACAGCAAACTGTTTGGTACAGAAAGGATGTCTAAAAGTACACACCTCACCCCATGGCTGAGGGAACATCAAGGAAGAGGGGGCAGTAAGTCAAACTTTCTTGGATATAATAGGGCTGTGATATGTACGTGACGTCATGGCAGATAGGTTACTTTCACAAGAACTATCCTGTCAGCATCTTGCCATGAAAGAGGAAAAAGCTCAAGAAGCTCCACACCTTCCTGAGAGGCTAATGAGAATTGGTGCTGATGGGGAAGGAAAGGAGGATGCTTTCCTTGGGGTACACCCACTGATCAGTGATATTTGCTGAGCATGAATTATGTCAGGCATATATCATTAAAGAAACATGAAACACAGTGGGCCATTCAAGTGAAAAGACAAAATAGGAGGGTATCTGACAGGGAGATGAAGGGCTATAAGGGGAAAAAGAGGAGAGATGGGACTATGGATTAAGGGGTGAAAATATCGTAAGTTTTCTATATCCATATTTGCAAAACTAAATTTTTTAAAAGGAAAAAAAAACAGGTTGACAGCTAGTATTGTACTCAACAGGAAAAAGCCCTGAGAGCACATCTTCTAAGACCAGGAATAAGACAAGGTTCCCTCTAACCACTTTTGTTCAGCTCAATTGCAGCAATTAGGAAAAAAAAGAAAGGAAAGAAACCAAACTGGAAGGAAGAAGTTAAGTTAGAAATGTCAGTATAGTACAAAAACAACATACAAATTAATTTCTGGAAAAAAGAAAAGCTAAGAAACCAGGTATGGAAATGTACGCCTTTAATCTCGGCACTTGGGAAAGACACAGACCCTATCTCAAAAAAAAAAAAAAAAAATGCTAGCAACATAGCTCAGAGGTGGAATGCTCATCTTGAATGCACAAGCCCTGGATTTAATTCCCAGAACCAAAAAAAAAGACATGGAAGGAGCAAAGAACTAAGAGTATACCACCCTATTCATAATAGCATAAAATTAAAACATTTAGGAATAAATATGGAGGTGAGAGATCTAGAAACTAAAATATTAGTGATAGAAATCCCAGACATTAAATGGAAGTATATATTGTGTCCTGGATAGAAAAATTAATGTTGTTAAAATGCTCAAAAGCAACAAACAGATTCAATGTAACTCTAAAATTCCAGTAGCTTTTGTAGAACAATGCTAAAATTCATATGGACGCTGAAGGCCAAACAGTTCTGAGAAAGAACAAATGAAGGAGGGATCCAAGATTCTAAGCTGTGCCATCTAACTACGGCAAACAGTAACTAAAACACAAAGCAGAAGTGAGCGGAGCCAGAAACAAACCCAGCCGCGTACAGCCAGCTACTCTGACAGGACAGTGGACTGTGAGTGGCGGAGGCCTTTCCCAGCTCCAGAGGAGCAGACGCCAGGAAAGTCCAGCCCTGGCCCTCAGCTGCCCAGCCCTGGCCACCCACTGCCCCCCCCTCTCCAGAGAACACAGGAGCCCTCCAGCTTCCACAGGGAGCCCTGATTCTACATTCCAGCCTCTGTCTCTGTCACAGTGGGACGCGCCCTCCACCTCCCCCTCTGTTGCCATGTGTCTGCCTCAGGCCAGTAACAAGCTCTGCCTCTCCTCCCAAAGCCACCAGCCGAATCCCAGGAAACAGCCCCCTCCTGAAAGGCCAGGTATGTGAGGGGAAGTGGGAGAGACATCATCCTTGGTCCTTCCGCACCAGGCCCTGGCCATCTCCTGCCTCCCTCCACCTCCTGATGTCTTGTCCCATCTCCACTGACCCTCCCGGTCTACAGCTCGTAGGACCTCGTCTCCTTCAGAGCATGTTCACCTCAGAGACCATTTGTCCCCTTCCTACTTGCTGGTCTGGCCACCGCATCCCTTCCTGACAAGGCCTGGACCCCTCTTGCTCTCTGAAGATCGGTCCACACATGCAACTCTACACCTCGCCATCTTGTTTCCTTGCTTGAGTCTCGGCACCTCTTACTCAGACAGTGGGGGGAGGGCAGTGTGAGCTGGGGTTCAGCATGTGCCAAAAGAGGACCTGGAAGCCAGGTGAGGTTGCGAAGGGGGTCCTGGAGGGAGAGGGACCTCCTTATACACAGTGGCACAGAGACACTGGCCACATAGACACTGGCAGTCTGAGAAATCTGCTGTGGAGTCTTGAGAAGCCCCTTCAGAAACTGGACGTCCAGGACAAAGACCCTTCTTTCCCTGTCCCAGAAGGAAAATCCCAGGGACTCAGACTGCTCAAGTGGGCTGCCTCTGCCCCTTGCCCTCCTCAGCCAACTGTCCCGCACACACTCCAGGACCATGGAAATCAGAAGCAGACACGCACGGGCGAGAGCTGAGCAGTGGCCCCCGAATGCTCGCTGTCCTCCCACATCCTGCTCCCAGGCAGTGGCTGGAAGTGAGCCGCCAGGACAGCGGTCAACAGCAGTCCCGGAAATGGTGTCTCGGGGCTGCTCTGAAGCTTCCGGGCTGTAGTGTCAACCTGCTGATGGGAATCTCCAGCACCACAGGGCAACGAGGGTCCTGGTGGAGGCATGTCCACCCTGTACGCAAGTGGGACCCTGAGCTGCACCCTCAACCACAGCCTGCCTGGGATCCCCTAGAAGCGCAAGTTCAGAGCATTACTACCTGCGGGCCTCCCACCTGGGTAAGCATCTTGGGACGGTGAGCACGGGGAGAGAAGAGGGCAGGAACGCATCTCTAAGAAGAGAGGGGAACAGCTTTGATGTAAGAGGCTCCGCAGCTGAGCGGCCGGGCATGAGGCAGCGGTGAGAATGGAGAAGGTCCGCACCTTGTCTAGCCCTGTGACTCACCCTGCAGCTCACACAGGCTGCCACTCCAGTACCCTCCGTGCCCGCAGAGAGCCCAGGACCCTGCTGTGGGTGAGGGAAGCTGCCAGTCAGAGTGCCAGCTGCGGCACCGTCATTTTACAACTTCTTCCCTTTCGTTTGCTTCTGTTCCCCAGAGGGTAATGAGGACTCCAGCTGTTCTGGAGGACAAGCCGCCTGAACGCATCAGCTGATGCGTGTCACTGCGGGGACCGCCAGGGCCTGGAGAACAGGGAGGCGGCTCCCTGGCACAGCATGGATATTTCCTCCTGGCTTCCTGGCCCAGCAGAGACAATTCTTCTGGCTCAGAGGGATCTTTCCAGAATGGATGCTTAGCCCTCCTTGCTTAGAAGAGCACCTGCAGGACCTCTTCTGCCCCTGCACTATCAAGTCTCTCTGACACCCAGCAAGTGCAGCTTGGTGTGTACAATGTGGAATTCTGACAGAGGGAGCAGGCCATGCATCTGTTGTCCCAGGGGGCAACAGTTCACTATGGTTCATCCAGAGACCAGGTAGCATGGGGAAGGTGCAAGCAGGGGCCAGCGAGCCAGTCTGGCTGCTTGGCAGTGTCAGGTTTAGGAATGGTAAGGAAGCCATAAGGCCCCAGAGTGAAGTGCAAGGTGGGCTGTCTCCCAGGAACACCTTGCAGAGGGGCAAGCAGGGGAAGAACGGCACTAAAGAGCTGAGCTCCTGAAGACAGAGTAAAGCTGACCTCCAGGTGCGTGGGATGAGAGGTGAAAGAGGAGCCCGCAGCGCCTCCTGCATGGAGGAAGTGGACACAGCACCATGGACTCTGGACACCTCCACACTCCCAAGCCCTCCACTGTAAAACTGAGGAACCGTGACATCCTAATGAGACAGTTTGAACTTGAGAAACGACCCTACAGCTGTGAAAAGACATGGACCATAGCCAGGGTTTCGGGGAGTTGTGGGCGCACTGTCAGCCGATGGAATATCAGGGAGCTGAGGAAGAGCCATGGGGGTGGAAGAGCACAGCCCACCCAAGTTAAGACCTCCTTGGGGAGAATCCAGAGCCACCCACAGAAATCCATTCCAAGCTGATGATCAAACCGGTAAACAGCTCAAGTGGGCATCTGGACAAAGGGCCCTCAGCAACACTGCCCGAACAACATAAAAGCTATGAAGTGAAATCCCCACTGTGAGACGTTTCCTTCCATACCAGGCAGAGTGCGGGAGGAAGAATGCACAGATTCTTAACACATTGTATGCTGAGAAGTCGTCTCTTCACTAGCGTGTGGACACGGGGTGCACATGCCCCTGCAGCTGTCAGGCAGGGGCACCCCCATGTGCTAAAATCTAGGTGACAAGTGGCCTGTGCTTGGGTGCAAAGGTTCAGTTCCTGCCTGTTGAGAGCCCCCCTAAAAAGTTCTCCCTCTGCCCAGAGCCTTCCTTGCTTCCTCACCCCTGTGAATCTCCTATGTTGGCAGGCAGTGCATTACTGCAGCCACCGACAAGAGAAAACTTGCTGGGCCCTCTCCATCTCAAGGGGCTGCCTCATCCTGTGCTTGCCTGCTCGGCTTTCAGCAGTGATCCCCCACCCCACAATTTCTGGACGTCCCATCTCCATCTGACCTTAGGCTTCCACACTTCTTCCCTTTCTCTATGAAGCAGACCTGCCGTCCTTGGCACGCTGCGTTTAGCCTATGACATCCACCTGTACTGTGCTCCCAGCCACATGCAGGCAAGGCTAACACAAATCAACAAGCAGAACCCTGGGTCCTCTGAGAACTGG
Organism: Typhlomys cinereus; assembly: GCA_023101885.1. Lineage (NCBI taxonomy): Eukaryota > Metazoa > Chordata > Mammalia > Rodentia > Platacanthomyidae > Typhlomys > Typhlomys cinereus. The sequence continues at coordinate 23,927,034 of JALPQD010000001.1, forward strand.
AGCCGGGAAAGACCCAGACAGCACTCTGCTAAGTGCAGCCCCTATATAGGCTTGTAAATTACCGCTGTGGCTCCTGGGAAGGTCAGAGCCTGTACCCAGAGCTACCTTTCCTCAGCGCCCAGCCCAGCGAGGGCACAAGAGCACTTGACCCAGGGGAAGCAGAGCAGGGCACATACTTGAGAACACATGTGGCCACTTTATTGCCAGGTCGGTAGCACAGACATTTTTTGCATTAGGCTGAGGCAGGGGCCTACTGGTAGCCGGGCAGGGGCCAGGCAGGGCGGCTGGGCAGGGGCCCTGGGCCGGGCAGGGCAGCTGGGCAAGGGCCCTGCAGTCAGGCAGGGACCAGGCAGGGCGGCTGGGCCAGGAAGGGCAGCTGGGCAAGGGCCCTGCAGTCAGGCAGGGACCAGGCAGGGCGGCTGGGCCAGGAAGGGCAGCTGGGCAAGGGCCCTGCAGTCAGGCAGGGACCAGGCAGGGCGGCTGGGCAGGGGCCCTGGGCCAGGAAGGGCAGCTGGGCAAGGGCCCTGCAGTCAGACAGGGGCCAGGCAGGGCAGCTGGGCAGGGGCCAGGCAGGGCAGCTGGGCAGGGCCTGCAGCTGGCAGAACCCTGCAAACAGTGAGATGGGCACAGCACCAAGCGCTGCTCCTTCACTCAGATTCTCACGCCATCCAGGAATGGTTCTCCAAGAGAGGCACTGGATGGACGAGAGGAGACACAGGGAAGAGAAGGGCAGAGACCCGGCTGTCTGGCCTGAGTGGGAGACTTGAGGCGGAGACGAGACCTGCCTTCCTCACCCCCTTTAGCCAGCTGAAGCCCGTCAACAATTATCCCTATGCTCATGCACACGTGCTGCCCACAACAAGGGTAAGCAAGGGTAAGTTTGTTGGCTGTGGAACCCACAGCAAGGGCAGTGTTGGCCGTCGTGGACCTAGGCTCCTGGCCACAAGGCGAAGAGCCACGACCACATTCTGGGTGGACCTCTGAGGGTGCCTGTTGTGTGAAAAGTCTGGAGATGCTGCACTCAGGGCAGGACCTGCCTCCTGGGGACAACTGCACACTGCAGCCGAGCTTCAAGGACCCCACTCTGCACCCCAGCCTCCTCTCTGGAGGACCCCAAGGAGAAGCAGCAACCATGCAAGCCCCCGAACAATGTGCTGGAGTGTGGTCAGACCCTTAGGCCTTCAGGTAGTAAATGATGGTTGAAGGCAGTAAATGATGGAACGGTTTGTCTTCCAGGGAGGGGCAGGGGCAGGAAGTAGGGAGCTCCAACAGCAAGGGAGCAGGGAGGAACGGTCAGCAGCCACACGGGCGTCCCATCTCCACAGAGATGACAGAGCTCCCTGACATCCATGCCCCAGCTTTGCAAAGTGGGCACACGTGGTATCAGCGGGAGTGAGGGAGGATGAGGCCGGGGGGGGGGGGAGCTGGCTTGTAGGTAAAGTATTCTCTATGCAAGCATGAACACAGGTGGATCCCCAACACCCAGAACACTGCAGTGTCCTGTTAGCTAGACCCATATGTAAGGTGGAGAACCTCTGGCCTCAAACCCACACACCAAGTATACATAGGGAGGGCTGGTAGTGAGATGAGCCAACATGACAGAACAGTTTATCTTCTGACCTCCACCGTATGCATGTGTCCCCCTCCCCATCCTCAACTAGAACGAACACACACACACACACACACACACACACACACTGTGAATATTCCCAGTAATGTCACCCCTGCCCAGGGAGTGCACATGTAGCCACAGAGCCTGATCTGCCATGGAGACCCCACGGACAAACTGGCAAGGCCCTCCTGGAAAAGCAGAGCCCATGCCCCAGCCTCACTTCTGCCCTGGCCCTTCTGAAGGCATAAAGTCCATCAGCAACCCGCTCAGGCAGCACTGTGTTTATATGTATGAAGGAAGGGCCAGGGTGACTTCCTGGTCCGCTTGCTGCATGCTTTCCCTAGCAGTTCTGGAATTCAGCGAATCCTTTCGGGAAGGAATCCCTCCCTCGTCCTCTTTAAGCCTTATGTGTCTGTTCTCGGAGCTGATGGAGCCCTCGCCAGCCGTCCCAGAAGAGTCACCCGACTTACTAATGGTCATCATGTCGTTGCAGTCTTTCTTGTGGAAGTCGGTCCACGCCTTTGTCTTGCAGTACTTGCTGCACGTCAGGATGCCATAGCAGCGCGGGCAGGGTGTGAGGCGGACACCAATCGAGCGGCCGCACTGGTAGCAAAACTTGAAGAAGGGAAGGCTGCCACAGAAAGAGAAGGCCAGGTCTGTGTCCTGGACGTCAATGCCTACCCTCCCTCTGCATATGAACAAATGTGCTGGGCTCTGGAAGTCCCCACATTGTTTGCCCACAAACATACAGAACGACTGAGCATTGCTCGCCCAAGCACAACCGGGGCACCTGTGTCTGAAGGACATGCCCCAGCTCCCTCTCTAGCCCACTCCCCTTGGGATTCATGGTATGAATATCTCCAGAAATGTCAGCTCTGCCCAGAGCCTGTGTGGCCTGGTCTGCCACTGAGACCCCCAGAGAAGTTGGCAAAGCCCTCCTGGAAAAGCAGAACCCACATCCAACTTTGTTCAGGCCAGGGAGGTGGAGGGCATGAGGCCCACCAGTGGCCACTCAGGCGGCATGGTGTCCCTTGAGACCCCACCTGCGGCCTTCATCCTGGCTGGATAGAGCTCAAGCCATGAGCCAGGCTGCTTGTCTTGTCAAATACCATTTCACTGGAGGAAGAGGGAACAGGAAGCCCTGCAGGGTGGTGGGCCAGGCCCCACGGTACTCACTGTGTCTTCTCCACGGTTGGGGTCTTGCTCCCCGCAGAACTCCTCTTCTTCAGCCTATGGCTGGGAGATAGCTCTGCTACAGAGAGAGAGAGAGAGAGACCACCCCTATTGACCCCTGACCTCACATGTGGTCATTCTCTGTGCAGCCAGGAGTCTGTCTGGTCGGTCTCCTGCTTTTCTCTGAAGCCCTGTTCATTTTCATTCATTTCCCTGTTTGCTTAGAGACCAGCTGAGCTAATTTTGTGGAGTCCTCGATGATGGTTACCTGATGATTTACAATCACCTAGAAGACTATAAGGCATTTCCAGCAGTTTGACTGACATGGGAAGCCTCAACCCTGAGTGGCTAGTACCATCCCATGGTGGGGGTCCCAGGCTGAACAAAAAGCCACAAGTGAAGCACCATGTCCCTCTGGGCTTCACGGACCTGCCATGCCTTCCCTCTGAAACTGAGCAGTGATCCCTTCCACCTGCCATTTCTTCTGTCACTTAACTTTTGTCGGGAAAAGTTTTTTGTTAGGGCAAAAAAGTGTAGCAAAAAAGTATAGAAAACTGCTACCTAGGAGAGGAGCAACTGCTGTCAAGGACCTGGCTGTGTGTTTTGTGGGCCTTTGGAGGGTTTTGTGACCTGTAGGCTGAAGAAGTCCTGTAACACTGCAAGCAGAGCTTAACTGGCCATTTGGTAGGAATTTGGACAACCAGGATGCCTATGCAGGCAGTGGGAAGCCTGCTCATGAGGTTTCAGAGGTGAACAAGGACTGTCTGGGAGCTGAGTGGACAGCCAAACATACGCCGCTCTGACAAATCTGATTGCATTCAGCCCATGTTCCAAGAACTTGAGTCCATTTAAAAATAGTGGTCTCATTTCTTTGGTGGAGAAAATTTCAAGACAGCACACCTTTCTGGCTGTGTCATGATTACTACTCACTGCTCTTGGTCCAAAAGTACCCAGAAGCAGAAAGATGTGAAAAGCAAATGTGCAACTTAGCCAGGCGTGGCAGCTCCAGACTTTGAGCCCAGTACTTGGGAGAATCAGGCAGGAGGACCACTGTCAATTCCAGCCAGCCAGCCCACACAAGGAGGCTCAGTCTCAATTTCTTATTTTATCAAAGACCCCAACCCTCCTTAATGAGCTACAGATAGTAAACTGGTTGGTGGAGGAGGAGAATAATTTCTTCAGTGGCATGGCCGCTGGTAAGCTGCACATGATGCAGACAATTACTTTCCACCAGTGCTAATACAAACGTCCCTAATTAAATCCAGTGGGTCACACACAAAATAACAAGACAACAAAAAAAGAAAGTAGGAGGGTCTTATTGGTAGAAGATGTTCAGTTGGAGTAAGAGGATGAGACTGGGTGATGGGGAGGAGTAAAAATGATCAACACACATTACTTATATGATAAACTTGTAAAAGAATAAAAGAAAAATAAGCAATTTAAATTTGTTGCCAGAGATTAACATTAAAGGGAGCCTCAAGACAGTGGGAAGGTGTCTGAGGGCAAGACTTCACCCACAGAAATCCACTAGACAGACAGAATGTAAAACTGAGGATGAGTTCTCTGTTCCAAAATGACCCTGGAGCTGGCCCACAAAGCACAGAGGCCCCTGCAGCTTACCTGCGACCACACCATCTACATGGTGCTGTATTTACAGGCAGTGGCTCGAGTGGGCCTGACATGAACCTGCTTGTCTGTCCCTGACATGCCACCATGGTCTGAATGTGTGCTGTCCCCACAGGCTTGTGGGTTTGAATCTTTAGTCGTTTGGGGAGTTGCACCCGTAGGAGGTGCAGCCAGGTGCACCTACCTCTCTTGCTCAGGTACAGCGCCTTGATGTCCCACTGGCTCTCCTTGTCGAGGACAGCACGCCGCAGCTGCACACCCATGTACTCCAGCAGCTTCTTCCGGGCCAGGAACGTCTCCCGCTCTGCCGGCATCAGCGCGTGGAAAGGACAGTGGGCAATCTTCCGGTCCTGTGGCAGAGTGGAGGGTCACCGTGGATCTTTGGGGCCACCTCTCTCTATCCAGGCACAGTTCAAGGGTCACAGCTCACATGGAAGAGTGACCTGGTGAACAGGACACTCACCATCCTTAGTGAACAGTAAGACACCAGCCCTGGTGAGCTTCCGGTGCTCCGGAAGAAGACTTGGCTGTGGGTGCCTGTCTTTGTCTGGAATCAAGGCTTCCAGGCCCTGCTCACACCAAGGCTCACCTGGTAGAATTTGAAGTAGCCGTAGTCCACAGCTGTTCCTACTGCCATCTTCTCACCCTGTGTGAGGGTCACGGGCTTGAGGATGTCCGCACCAAAGTTAATAAGCCGATCAATCTGCAGAGCACAGAACCTGTCAAAGGCTCACCTGTGACCCGTGGAAGGACAGACGCCCCCTCCATCCTGGACTGTACTCATGGCCTCACACTGACAGGTCCCAAGACACGCCACTCACAGAAGAGCAGAACTCTCCAGAATGGCTGTGCCCCCCTGCCGTGCGTATGCAAACCTGCCGGGAGAGCTGAAGACAAACAGGGTAAATGGGGCCTGCTCAGGAACAAGAAAGTAGAACCCAGCCTCCTCCTGCAGACGTCGCTCCTAGAGAGTCCTCAGCCACAGCATCAGAACTTAACCTATGTCTGCTGGGGTCTGGTTATCACTGTGGACCCCTCAAGCTGGAGGCAAATGCCAGACAGGGCTTACTTCTCATAGCTCATGAATGAAGTGCTAATTGAGATAGTGAATGCGTGTGTGCACAGATCTGTGAGTATGCCTACACATACCGGCATGTTTGTATGCAGGGGTAATGTGTACATGTACATGTCTGTGTGCCTGACTTCCAGCAAACACACCTGAGACTTATTCCTCTCCCTGGCCAAACAAGGGAGGAAGTGAGTCCTGCAGTATGCTTGCTTTGGGCACACCACTTATATGCAAATTATAAACAGGGTTATATGTGCACAGACTCCTGAAGTGGCAGCTCCCTTTCTCTGTGACTGTATTCACAACATGAGAGGGAGAAGATTGACGTGCAGCAATTCTCTGCATTTAGTGCTGTAGGCATGATGCCTGGAAGTGGGAGGTGGCGGAGGCCCCTCCGGGGCCCTCCCTGCCTGGTGCAGCACAGGCTACGAGTTGTAAGCATGCATTCCCCAGGCACGGCGAGGCTGTGCCAAGGATGGAGTGGACAGAGGAGCTGCTTTTCCTCTCTCCTCTGGAAAGGAGCTGCCCTGATCCATCCACGAGATGCCCCCATCTCCTCGACTCCCCTCTGTGAAGGAGGCATGATACTTTCCAAAAGTGTCTGTGCTGAACAGCCCCTGAGCCCCACCACCTGCCAATTCCTTTTCAGAAGGCAAAGCTGGGATGGGCTTGGAATAGAACCATTATGTCATAGGCAGGCACAGGTGTCAACTTGACTGTTGAGGATTTGAGCTCTGGGCACATTTATAGAGAATTAATGGTTGAGTTAAGCCCAGAGCAAACCTGCAAGAGATTGTGTAGTTGATGGAGCAGACCCATGGTGAGTAGGACTAGACCCTGAACAGGTGAATAAAATATAAATAGCTGGTTGAGCTTTTGTATATTTGGCTAGACATGCTGGTCTGGCAAGTAAGGATTGTCCCTCTCTCGGCTGTTATGTGATGATGGTATGGCCAGTGTGGCAGTTCCCTCTGCCTTGGTGTTGGCATGAGCTCTCCTGTCAAGCTGGACTGAAAACTGTAACCAGTAATCATAAGAGAAAAATAAACCCCTTGTTCCCTTAAGCCATTTGATGGTCAGTTATCAGTAACCATGCAGGCAAACTGCAGCACCTTGCCTAGCCTATGTAAGGCATGTGTTCCATCCCCAGCCTTGCAAATGAGAAGGGACACAGGAGCGACCTTGAGGGCTGCAGTAGGCAGCAGGTGCACAGTTGATGGAGAGATGGATGCTTGGTGTGTTACCCCTTCCCCAAAAAAAGCATCTAGAGCATTGTCTACTTGTCCCACCCTCCAGTCCTGTCTTGACAAGTATAGGTATTGTGTCTTGCTCAATACTTTCAACAGCAGAGCCCACCCAGCCAGTGCTACTGACCCCATCAGGTACCCTGAGCCTCGTCCTTCGGTGTCCCCAGGCCCTTCAGCATCCCGAGGTCCCTCAGCATTCCCAGGCCCCTGGGATCTCCAGGCCCTCCCACAGCTGCTTCTCATTTTGCATCTTGGCCCCACAGTGTTTCACACATGTCTAATTCTCTCCTCCAGTATAACATCTGAAGAACAGTTTCTCCCAAATCTTCCCTCCTCACCTCTGTATCCACATCACTGGGGTCTCACAAGCTGTTCCTTCTGGCTCATACTGACCCTCAACCCATGGAATCCAGAAAGATGTGAAAGAGCCAATCCTGGGAAGCCATTTGTCTTCTGTGGCCACGAAGACCATAGGGAGGCAAATGCTTCCTAAGCTCATTCCACTGTGACTGTGACTATGCAGTGAGACCTTATCTATCTATCTATCTGTCTATCTGTCTGTCTACGAAGATATAGATGGCTATATGAAGATAGATAGATAGATAGATAGATAGATAGATAGATAGATAGATAGATAGATAGGATGGATAGATAGATGGATGGATGGATGGATGGATAGATAGATAGATGATAGATAGATAGATAGATAGATAGATAGATAGATAGATAGATAGATAGGATGGATAGATAGGATGGATAGATAGGATGGATAGATAGATAGATGATAGAAAGATGATAGATAGGATGGATAGATAGATAGATAGATAGATAGGATGGATAGATAGAAGATAGATAGATAGGATGGATAGATAGATAGATAGATAGATAGGATGGATAGATGATAGATAGATAGATAGATGAATAGATAGGATAGATGGATGGATAGATAGATAGGATGATAGATAGATGATAGATAGATAGATAGATGATAGATAGATAGATAGATAGATAGATAGATAGATAGATAGATAGGATAGATGGATGGATGGATGGATGGATGGATGGATGGATGGATGGATGGATAGATAGATAGATAAGATAGATAGATAGATAGATAGATAGATAGATAGATGGATGGATGGATGGATTTATAGATGGATAGATAAGATAGATGGATGGATGGATAGATGGATGGATGGATTGGATGATGGATAGATAGATAGATAGATCGGATGGATAGATAGATGATAGATAGCTGGAGGATGGATGGATGGATGGATGGATGGATGGATGCATGGATAGATGGATGGATGGATGCATGGATGCATGGATGGATGGATGCATGATGGATAGATAGATTAGATAGATAGATAGATAGATAGATAGATAGATAGATAGATAGATGATAGATAGATAGATAGATAGATAGATAGATAGATAGAGATACCAGAGGTGTGTGTGTGTGTGTGTGTGTGTGTGTGTCTGGTGTGTGTGTGTGTGCCCGCCCACCCAGTGTGGTAGTCCTTTTTCAATAGATTGAAAGTAGAGTTACTCTGTGACCCAGCAAACTCATTTCTGGGAATACAACAAGAACAGGATATCAGAAACTCATGGATATGTGTGCATCCATGGTCAAAGCATGCAGATCATCATGGCTAAAACATAGAATGATGTGGATGGCAACATGTGCTACACAGAGAGCGTGATGTGTTACTCAGCTTTTAAAGTGACATGCTGCCTATACAGGCAACACTGCCACGCCAGAAAGTACAGACCTCTGAGATGTGGCTTGTCTGATCCAGCAAACAGTGCAGGTAGATCAAGTCACCACAACACCAGACAGCCAGGCATAACCCATCCTGGACTGTAACGAAGGAGTGCCTAAGACTTAGACACGCAGCAAAAAGACCCACGACAGGGTCGCTCCTCACAAGTCTCATCTGTGAAGTGCCCAAAGGGAAGAACTGTTTCTGTCCACAAGCTTCAACTTCGGTGGCTTCTCGTTTGAGATGTGCAGCCCACTCCAGACTGACTCCTGGAACTCCTGGAACCTACCTGGACTTCGCTCACAGCCAAGCAGCTCTCCACCTGTGGTTGGTAGAACTGTTGCCTTGGAGCACCTGCCCTGGGCCATCTCGAAGCCTCCACCTTCAGCACAACCTCCCAGAACCCTTTCTGAGCCATTGTGTAACCTACATGTATCTCTAAGTGGAGTTTAGTTGTTAAAATGGTTTTGAGGACTAGAATGAAATAAAAGAAACTGTGACGGCCATGCTGTCAGGTGAATCAGGAGCGCCTGCCCGCAGCCACCTGTGCAGCTGACAGGACGGGAACTTCCTGCTATCCAGTGTGTTCTCACGGGTGCGGTGGGGCACATCTGTAATCCCAGCACGTGGAAGGCTGAGGCAGCAGGGTTATAAATTTGAAATCAGCCTATAGAACTAGGAGAGAAAGAAGGAAGGGAGGGAGGGAGGGAAAGAAGGAGGGAGGAGGGGAAAGAGATTCTGATGTGGAAAGGCACAAACTGTCTGTGTTCTTGGTGCAGCTCATTTCCAATGTGGTCACGTTCATAGGTCCAGGGCAGCCCAGAGCGTGCAAACAGACTGACCTAGGGCAAACATGCACACTGACCTGGAGCACACATGCAGACTGGCCCAGAGCATGCATGCAGACTGGCCCAGAGCATGCATGCAGACTGGCCCAGAGCATGCATGCAGACTGGCCCAGGTGCAGAATGTGACGGCCCTGGACACCGTCTCATCCTCTAGTCACTGTGAGAGGTGGGTACACATATCCTTCAGTCTTCCTTACTCTTGGGATGATCCCATCTGTCCTCCCCTTCCCCCCCTTCCCATGGAAGAGTCTTGGATCCCCTTCTCACCAGGGCTATCTTGTTGTCCGTGGTCCTCTGCTGCTCGAAGGCCAAGTCACACACGACACACAGGGCGGTGCCCAAGCCTTTGGTCAGGGGCAGGTTGGGGTCAGCTCCCTGGGACAGGAGCTCCTTCACAACCTGGACATATAGACAGACTTCTCAGCAGCCATGTCCACAGCTCCCACCTGCAGACACCTGTGTTGCCCCTCTGTGGACATCCACACTGAGGTCAGGCTCCTTAGGCAGAGCTGGGTTCTGCCCAGGCCTGGCTCTGTCTGCCCCTTCAGCCGATCCTCCCCCCCAGCATTTTCCTTCATGTCGCTGGTTAGCGCCTCATACTGTTTAGCAGGCCAGGATGTGGTCTGGCTTCCCCTGAGCCACAATGTGGGCTCCTTGACAGCAGCGATTTTTATTCAAAATCTACCACCAACATGGTGTTTACCTGCCTGCCCAGAGTAGGTGCTGAGCAAATAAAGGTTAAATGAAAGGGTGGGTAAGTGTCAGGGGATGGATGGGAAGGTGGACAAAACCAAGCTGAACTAGTATGTGGCTGAACTGAGTGGTGGGTGGTGTTAGACTGTGGATGGACCGAATGAATGGACAGATGGGCAGATGAATGGAAACATGGATGGATGGATGGATGGATGGATGGATGGATGGATGGATGGATGGATGGATAAATGGATAGAAGGATGAATAAATGGAAAGATGGATGGATGGAAAGATAGGTGAATAGACAAATGCAGAGATGGATAAATGGATGAAAGAAGGACAGATGGAAGGATGAATGGATGGGAAGATAGATGAATGGACAGGTGAATGAATGGATGGGTGGATAGATGAATGGATGGTGGATGGATGGATGGATGGACAGAGAGACATGGATGGATGGATGGATAGATGGATGCCATCTGATGGACAGGCTGGTGTGGCTAGGTGGCATGTGGGTGAGGCTGGGTGCATGGGCAGCATGGGCAGCAGAGCAGCTGATGATGGGGGCGATGGAGGTAGAGACAGCACAGTTGTTGGATGCACCGATACGGACTGGCTCACCAGGTCATTTCCACTCGCGATGGACAGAGAGAGGGGGGAGTGGCCACTCCACAGCATGTTGGGATTTGCTCTGTGGGAGAGAAGGAGCCTGACGACATCCCGGGCGCACTGGGGGACAAAAGGGGAAGCATGTTAAGCCAGAAGCTCTCGCTCCACAGGAATCCCCACACACCTCCAGGAAGTTATGCCGGCCACATGACTGCTGCTTCTCACAGCAGCAGGGCTGCAGCGGAGACGTCCCTGTCAATCATGGAGGCAAGGGAGACAGAGGCCAGGGAGACAGAGGCCCAACATTCGCATGTGGAAGAGGAAAGCAGAAAGGATACTATCTTCATAACCTGATTGGAAATGTTTTAAAGGGACCAAGGATGGTTAGGACCACATGACCATGCTGCAGGGCTTGACCCATGGTGGGGGCCATGTGACCGTATTGCAGGGCTTGACCCACAGTGAAGGTCATGTGACCAGTGCGGTGGTGAGAGGGGAAGCCAGCCTAGGGATGCCAAGCACCCAGCCTCAAGCACTTCCTGTGATAGCACAGACCTAGCAGGGGACATCCACAAGCACGGAAGGGAGGCCCTCGGTATGTGAGTGTACACAATGGTGTCCTCATATTTCCCATTCACTTTGCCCTTCGGTGTCCTCCTTAGACAAACACTGGATTCTAAACCTACTGGCAGCTTCTGAAGTGCTGGCTGGCTTGGACGCAGCAGCCAGGACCCACATAGTGAGGGGCAGAGCAGCCGGGCGAGAGACATAGCATGCCAGGGCCCACATGGTGAGGAACACAGCATGCCAAGGGAGGGGTGCCCACCACACTACCATCTCCCGTTTAGAGCAGCATATACACCACACAGACACACACACTTAGGGTGCAGCATCCAGGCATGCACATGCAAACACACACACACACACACACACACACACACACACACACACACACAGAGTATAAATGCATAGGCACCACCCTGCACACAATTCCTGTCTGATCCTATCACACAGGAGCCCATAGCTCTACATCTCAGGTCCCGCCCTCCCCTCCCCCTGTCTCTCACTGTCACCCCCTCCCAGTCCACCAAGTCAGGGCCCCAAGGCCACTCACCTTCTTATTGTCCTCCCGCTCGCAGGCCACGTGCAGAGCTGTCCGACCACCCTCCTCGGGGATCAGCGAGCTCATAGTGTAGTAGCTGCTGGGTGGGCCCAGCTCATTGCTGAGTTTCAGACTCGATGGCAGCAGATCCATCTGCGTGTGAATGCAAGGTGAGGACAGTCTCCAAGTGTCCCTCCCCATGCCCACCTGCTGGCCAGAGTGACCCACAAGTCCACGCACAGAGGCTCCTTCCCCGGACCATGCATAGTCTTCCCACAGAGGCCTCTGCACTCATGGCCTCTGCATCCTCCGGCTGCCCAACCTCCCACAGCACTTAGAGCACCTACGCCCCTCGTGAACACCACACCCTCACACTTGGGCACATCTCCCGTGGCTTCTGCCATGGATGGAGTTGTACCAGACTCCGGAGCTCAAGGCAGAATGTGAGGGCACTCGTGCCTCAGGGCATTTGGTCCTTAATGGAAGAAAGAAGGTGTGGTGACGACCATGGCTGACATGTTTCAGAACTACGAGGGGCCAGGTGGGCTCTGCGGTAGAGGCTGGAGAGCCTTGTGGTAGAGGACGGTGAGGCACAAGGCGACCAGGGTGTGCCTGGTGCTGTGCCAAGCTCACTTGACACCACAAGGAAGGCTGTCCTGCGCTACCCTCTCTCCTGTGGCACCTGGCGAGTAGGTGTCAGCCTGCTCGGCCCACGGCCTGGACAACTTGGGGACATGAGGCCTGGCGAGCGAGGCCTGCACCCACGGAGCCTAGGACCTGCCCACAGTCTTCTCAGACTGGCTAGTGAAAGGAGAGCGGCAGCAAAGCAGCTCTGGGGAAGCAGCGGCCAGTGGCCAGAGCGAGCCACGGCTCTGAGGCTGCGCTTGAAGAGGCCCCAGAGACACCAGAATGATCTCACTCTACAAAGATGACCTTGTAAAGGTGTGGGGTCAGTCCCTGCAAAGCATCCTGGGACCCTGCTCCAGCTAGGATCTCAGGCTCTGCTGAACTGCTGGACTAAATTGGTCTTTGCTCACTAATTTTAACCAACTGCTTTTACCCCTGAATCTCAGGAGCATCCTCTTGCAGCCATATTAGAGCCCAGTGCCCTGTGCCAGGAGGGGCCCCAAGCCCAGCTGAATGCAGGGCTGCAGCAGGCAGAGCATGAAGGTCGCCCACCCGGGGCACAGGGTCCAGAGAGAATCGCACCTTGCCAGACTTGTACACATCGTCCTGGTCAGCCGCTTTGGCATCCACATCGGTAGCCGCATGAAGCAGCAGCTCCGTGATCCTGACGCCCTCCACCTCGGGAAGGGCAGCCGCGATGTGCAGCGGGGTCAGGGACCGCAGCTGTGGAAGGGCAGAGGGCAGGAGGCAGATCCTAAGCAGGGGTCAGGCGAGAGCCAATGGCCTCAGTGACAGGTTTACACTGGTTTCTGGCACTTCCCCAGCAAAGGGAAGGAGCGTCTGCTTTGTGCCACCAGCTGACTCTCCAGGAAGTCTTGGCCATGTGCTGCACAGTGAGTGTGGTCCACACCCTTAAAGGGTGGTCCCAGGTGATACTGCCGGCAGGCAGGGCACAGTGATCCATGGGGGTCTTAGGTCAGGAGGCATGCCCTCCAAGGGGTGGCAAGGCCCCAACCCATCCGCTTTCCCAGCTTCCTGGCTCATGGTGTAAGAAGTTCACCACACCGTATGCTCCCACCACAATGCGCAGTGCTGGCCACAGCCCAAAGCAATGTGCTCAATAAATTACAAATTAATTATCTCAGTACTTTGTTACAACAACTTGAAACGGCTAACACAATGAAAGAATACTCACTCTTGCCACCAGTAAAAGAAACGCAAGATTATACTGCTGAGGTGTCACTTCCTACCCACAGGCAGGCAGTGATCAGGAATGATGGGGTTTGGGGGCGCCCACCATGCCGGTGTGCCTTACTCCAGAGGTACGTGTTGAGCGAGATCACTGTGGGAGCTTAGTCCTCTGGCACAGATGTCTCTGGGCACTTTCCCATGGCACCTCGCCTTGTCACAGACTCACAGTTAAAAAGCCAAGTGCCAGATGTGGTGGCGCGCACACCTACCTCCCAGCACTGGGGGGGAGGCACAAGGGTTGGGAGCCCTAGATCCTCTTTGAGTACATAGAAATGGGTATGTGGTGCCACCGTCCAGTTACTTAGGAGGCCAAGGTAGGAAGATCACAAATTGAAAGCCAATCTTGGCTACACGGTCAGTTCAAAGCCAACCTGGGCTACCCAAGACCCCGTGTCAATAATAATAACAAGGCACAGAAGAGAGTTGCAGCCATCAAGGAGGAGGTGCGGGTCAGCACAGCTCATGCCTGTTCAAGCCCTGTGCTATGGGCCTGAGTGTTGAGGCTGCAGACACGGGATTTTTGCTTTTCTTCCCCAAGTTTGGTGTAAACTAGTCTGACTGGAGGCAGCTTTCAACTCTCACGCGCCATCTCTGCGTGAAGGCATGTGCTCTCAAGAGCCCCGCCAGGCCCCTCTGTGACTTGCTGTCTGTGTCTGACCCCCAGAGTTCAGGCCAGAAGACAATTCCACCCCGCTGTGGCTGGAAACACCCAGTGCCGCGGTGCTTCCTACCCTGTGTCCCGCTAACCAAGGACAGGATGGTCAGGCAGGAGCTGTGTGAGAAGTCTTGCTGCGGTCTGCCCCTGGGGTGCAGTATAGTGGGGAGTTGAGATGGCCCTCCTTCTGAGACTGAGGAAGATTCCCAGAGCTGTGCATGAAGGGCAGGGCTGGAGGTACCCAGAGCACCGGACGGGGTGAGAACAGAACATTAAAACAAGCAGAACCCCTAAAGCCAAGAGTCACCGGAAACTCAGCAGCACCCTCAGGGTCTTACCAGGAGGCTAGCGCCACACTCAGGACTCGGTTTCCTTTATTCAAGATCAACGTGTTCTTCCAAACATGTCCACTAAAGAGGGACCTTGCTCGGAATAGGAATAAGCTGGCCTCTGCCAATGCTGCCCAGTCCTTGGGGAGGCAGGGGATGGGGGCTCCACTGTGGGCAGAGACAGGCTCGGCCTGCAGAAGGACCGAGGAAGCCTCGGTGAGGAGCTGCAGATACAGACACACACACACATGCAAGAGCTCCAGCTCCCTTCCTGCTGGTGGGGCTCACTGGGCCGGGGGTCTCCAAGCTAAGGGGCTCCAGGCAGGACTTACTGGGTTAGGAGTTCCAAGACAGCTATGCTGCAACTTCTCGTACCGCTCCATGAAGCCAATCCCTTCATGAAAGGGTGTGGTGTGGCCCTAGCCTCCCCTAGTGGGGGTCCTTAAGCAAGGTCCATCCTATGCCTGATCTTCCCGATCACATCCGGACACTAAGAAGCCACAACAGGACACTTTCTGCAGGTGGCCCTCCTTTCTCCTGCACGGTCACACTTCACACACCAGCTGGTCTCAAGGGACCTCCAAGTGTTTCGGGAGCCACCTCGCTGCAACAGCCCTTCCGGCCGCAGGCACCTACCTGCGGGGGGTACTGGATGTCAGTCCGGGCCCCGCTCTCCAGCAGCAGCTGCACCCCGTCCACGTCTCCGGCCTTCACGGCAAGGAACAAGGCCTGCACAGGCACGCAGCACAGGTTGGGGTCAGCACCTCTGTTCAGTAGCAGCATGATGGTCAGCCAGCGGCTTCTGCGTCTGTGGATGCAGGGAAGGTATTGGGGGGGTCAGCACACCAGTGTCTAAGACAGGACATCCCCACAGGGAAGGGCAGATAGGCCCTAGGTACAGGATGCTCCACAAGGGCTACTGACCACATAGACATGTCTAGTGTCTCTGGAAAATAGCCACTGTTTTCTGTGGCCCTGTCCTCCCCAGCTTGAGCACTATGGCTGCCACCAGACCTCCCTCCGTGGACCACCCCAACCACAGACGGAACCAGCTGTCACCCTGCAGTGTGGGTCACTTAGCCTCACTGAGGTGCCCTGTGAGTGGAGGGATCAGCCCCTTCTGGGGCAGATACCAGTGATTTGCAGTACCAGCCCCTGTGGCCAGCAAGGGGTGCTATGCACCACACACATACATCACACACACACACACATACACACTCCATAGGACACATCACACACATATCACAGACACATCATACACACAATCACACAGACACATCACACGCATCACAGACACATCACAGATACATCGTACATACACACATCACATATATATCATACACACACAAATCACACACATCACAGATACATCATATACATACATATATACACATACACATATACACACATACACAGATACACACACAAACACACACACACACACACACACACACACCTCATGGTGCTGCCATGACTCACAGCTACACACACAGCAGGATTTGTGCCTCTGAAGCACATCCTGGTGCTGGGCAGCACTGAGCAGCTCTGAGCACGTGACTGGCCCTAAAGCCACCCGGTACTCCCACCCGCAGGCCCACGACTCACTCGGCCAGGGACAGCGCCATTTTGCGCATGGTCCCTTTGTCTGAGGAGGGCATCTTCAGCGAGCTGAAGGCCTGGGCACTCTTTTCCAGGACGCCCCACGAGATGTGGATGGAGAAGTTGCGCAGGCACAGAGTGGACTCGAAGTTGCTCTCGGCGCTGTACAGGGTGTTAATGTCCAGGTTTTCTGTCATGTCCTCCTGCTCCTTGTCCATCTCGCTGCTGGTACTCCTCCCCGAGGACGTGTCCCGCCTGTGCGGGCTGCTCTTCCTCGCGATGGATTCTCGGGACCACAGGGTGCTCATGGACTGGCCGTCCTCCTGGCTGCTGGAGGGCAGCTTCTGGGGCTCAGTGGCTGTCTCCTGGAGCTGCTCCAGGCTTGTCTCCCCCGCAAGTGAGAATGAAACTTTTGGAGTGATGAGAGATCTGGGGGGTTCCTGTGACAGGCAAGAGAGTCTTATCAGAGGGAGAAGCTGAAGCATGTCACCCTATACCAAGGACCTGAGTGGTGGCCTGGGGCTCCCCATGGTCCACAAAGACTTGAGCGGCAGCCTGCGGCTCCCCAAGGTCCACACCCTGGCAGAGGCAGGGCTGTGAAGCCCCCCACCAAGACGAGGTGGCTCAGCAGCTACAGCCCAGAACCCCAACGACACTGTAGTTCCTGAACCCAAAGAACCGGGCTCATCCAGAACTGAGGCTCATGGCACATGCCAAGGAGCGACCCACCAGCAAGACTCCTTCGTGGTTCCTGTGCTCATACATGCAGGAAGGATTTATACTGGATGTTTTAGGATAATAAAATTAAATACATCTCTTTTCCTTTTTAGTGTGGCTACTCAAAACACTGTGATTCTACATGTGACCCGCACTGCACTTAAGAGCATTTCTGCCGGGCAGCACTGTCCTCTCCTGTTTGGACCCACAGCTCACAAAGAACAGTCCCTGGACCAGAGGCTGCAGCACCACTGAAGTTTAGAAATGCAGATTCCCTGCCCTGCCTCGGGAACTCGGCTGTGGGAAGAGCACGCCTCAGTTCCCCAAGCTGCGGCACACATGGCTTGTGGGGTGTCATCCTTCTGACCCCTCCCCACTGACTCATCTTCCGGTGCGTCCTGCATGCGTCTGGTCCACGCTCAGGTAGACAGGGCTCATGGTGGACAATGAGGCTGTGTTGGCTGACAGGCTAACCTGGGGTATGGTCCTCTCAGCAACGTTGGGCTTGAAGGACTTGCTGGGATAGTAGTGGAGGAAGCACATAATGAGCGGCGTGACACCTTCATCTGAGCGCTTGTTCACGTCAGCCCCGTAGTCCAGGAGAAGATTGACAATGTCATTGTGACAGTGCACCTAGAGAGAGAGACAAAGCCAGACGACAAGGAGAGCAGGCAGCCCTCAGGGTGCGTGCGTGCGTGTGTGCGTGTGCATACATGTGTGTATGACAGTAGGCAGCCCTTAGTGTGTGTGAGAGAGAGAGACAGACAGACAGACAGCAGTCATCCCTCAATGCGTGTGTGTGGCCATCTGCGCCCATGCTGCCCCATGTAAGGTTGCACACACAAGGCAAGACACACACCCAGCACCCATGCTTGACCTTGGAGAGGGGACAGAGCCACATAAGTGACAGAAGAGTGAAGGAGTTACACCTCAGCCACCTTGCACATCAAGTGTAGGTGTGTGAGCTTCTGCTGAGCAGGAAGGAGCAAGAGGGCACCCCCCACACCCACATGAGTGTGGACCACAAGATGGAGTCCACGGGCCAGAGGTCCTGTCAGTCATCAAGAGAGGAGGGGCTTACAGCGGCTGCAGCCAGCACAGTGTAGCCTTTGGAGTCAGCCACGTCTGCATAGGCGAGGTTGTCCCGTAGGATCCCATAAATCCAGTTGTAGTCTCCTGCCTCGGCCCTCATGATCATCTCCTGGGAAAGCTGTTCCTTGGGACCACTGGGCCCGAAGATACTGCGGTTCCCCTCTAGGATGGCATCTACATTCCAGATCCTATGAGCCTTCTTGTTCCTGGCAACACAAACGGGCTTGAGTGGTGTCAGGCCAATTCTGGACCAACCAATACCCTCCATGAGAGAGATACCAGGGAGCTGCCTCCCTCCAACATGTAGCCTCCTCCTCCTCAGTCTCCCGCACCAGGGCCCTCTCTGATCCCCCAACAGTCCACTCCTTTGGCACCCTGAGTCCTGGTGGCTTCATTGCTAACTGGTCACAATCAGGGCGGAGCACCTAGGAATGGAAACCTTTCACCTGGGGTGAAGGCGCTCAGGCTCTGCCTTTCCCTGCCTGCAACAGAACCCTGAATATGATTCCTCTAGACCACTCTATGTCTGCTGAGAAACAGGCTCTCCCAGCAGGGTCTTGGGTGGATCTGGTTGGAGCCAAGCACCTACAGCCTACCTTCTGCTCCTTTGCTTTTGGCTAGTTGATATAGACATGTCCCACAACCCATTTAGCATACAATACCGAAGCTTCCTGTGTGTTCACAATGTCCCTTTGCAACAAGAACCGTGGGTTTATGTAGTCAATGTTTATCAATGATTTTGGGCTCAGTGGATGTTTACACAGTGGATAAAGAAGTGATAGATGGATAGATGAATGACTAGCTGGAGTGGGTGGATAGAGTGTGTCGGTGGGTATACGGATAGATAGTAGACAGAGAGATGCATAGATAGATAGGAAAGTGGATGGATAGGTGGGTGGATAGACAGATGGATGAGTGGGGGTAGATGGACAGATGGATGAGTGGGGGATGGACGGACAGATGGATGAGTGGGGATGGATGGACAGATGGATGAGTGATGAGTGAATGGACAGATGGATGAGTGATGAGTGAATGGACAGATGGATGAGTGGGGGATGGACAGACAGATGGATGAGTGGGGGATGGACGGACAGATGGATGAGTGGGGGATGGATGGACAGATGGATGAGTGGGGTGCTGTGGATGGACAGATGGACATTGGGGGGTGGGTAGATAGGCAGAGATAAACAGCCACTTGTACTCATGTATTCTAAGATGTTCAGTGATGTCTGAGGGGAATATTTAAGAATGACAGTGGACCAGAAAATTCCTGAATGTGTTAACTTTAGGAAGAGAACTGCTTCCCTCAAGTGGGTACTGGCTTTCCCAGGACTGTGAGCACCGAGGGGTCTTCTGAGGACAGCTGGCAGCTCCATGTTCTCGTGGCTGTCTTTGGAACAGTCCATAAGCTCTGCTACTGCCCTACATCCCCCCGTGGCTGTCTGCCAAATCATGAAATATCACTAACAAGCAACAGTCTTAACAGCCCTTTCTCTCAACAGAGAAGGCAGGAGCTTGACCGCAGAACACTTAACCACAGACAGGAACCAGGGCTCAGAGTGTACCAGGTCCAGCCCACAGATGAAGCATAAAACACATCCCAAAGCTAGATCTGCCCTCAGGTCTCTCCTCAGGAGCTTTCTTGATTCCCATCTCCTCTCAGGGTTCCAAATCAGCTCTGGGGTTGCCACGGCTGCTCCAAGCCTCTCCTGGACACTCCCGGAGAATAGGTGATTGGCATCCACAGTCCTTGCTAAGGACACAGGCCTGTGCTCACCTGGCTGGCTGCCCTCAGGGAGCCTTTCCCAGCCTGCAGACCAAAGCAGTACGCTCGTGGTTGCCTGCTGAGCAATGCTAGAGAAACTCAGGCCCTGGAGCAGCCCAGTGTCGAACAAGGACCTCAGGTCTCTACCTGGAGGGAACCCTGTCAAGTGACAGGCCCCTGGATGGGGAGAAGGACGCCTCTGGTCACCTGAACTTGTACGTGTGTTTCTGGATCTTGACCAGCAGCGGAGTCTTGTTTGTGATAAACCAGGGCTCTCCGTCATCAATGAATGGCGGGATCTCATTCCTGAAAGTGCGAGTGTCCAGCTCGTGGCGGAGGGAGCCTGTCATGGGCAGGTGATAGTTGTCGGTCGAGTAGATGTGCATGTCCGGAGGCAGCGTTAGGTCGTCGTCCAGGAGAAACCGCTTATATTCATAGAAGAAGGGGTCCTGATCCTCAGGTGGACCCCAATCCATCTTCTCCTCATCTGAGAGAGTAATTCTCTCTGGCGACTGAATAAGGAAGTCTAAGAACTCTGGGTAATTCGACAGGGAGAAGCTGTTGGGCATCTCAGTCCCCAGCTTGAGGAGATGCTCACGGAACCAGAGTCCGACGTCCTGACTGCCATTGGGGTAGGTCTCAATGCCCGGTCCGAACCGTTCACCAGCTTTGTACAAGCCCTGCAAGGGAAATCCACAGCTCAACAGAGACACTCAGCCAGCTGCCCACGGTATGGTCAGCTCCACAAGACCCACAGAAGAAAACGTATTCCTGACAAACAGGAACACTCGACGCATACAGCATGAGCCGTGATCAGAACTGGGCTCAGAAGCGGACACATGGAGAGATGCTGTGGACAGCTGCAAGACAGAGGGCCAGGCTAGGAGTGGCCTCGCTCAGCCGAGAACATCCCAGGGGCTTCGAGGTAAGGGTGCGGTGGGGATGTGCAGGTTGGCTCATCTTCAGGAGCTTCCTGCAGCCCTGAAGTCAGTCACTAGGCAGGCGCTTCCACCAACATGTCTCTAGTCTTGGGGGGGAAACTGCTGGCTCTACAGAATGACTTCAAAGTTGTTTTCGCTAATTGGCTGGTTGGCTGGCTGGTTGATCATCTGGGGACGGGCCGTTCAGGGGGGCTTAGGGACAAGCCCACATCACCATGTCACTCTGAGTCGTTCCTTTAGATGAACTAAAGCAAACTTTGCTCATTATACTACTGAGCTCTCCTCTCAGCAGAGGGCTGTCAGTTTTCTGAATATATGACATGTGACCCGGAGCCAGGCATGTTCAGAGATACACCCATATTCACAAGTGCAGATGGCTTTCCAGGAAGCCCCCTGCTTGCTTTGCTCAGGGAGACACTACCTTGAAAATGATCTCCACCGTGCTCCTCACTCAGAGAATGGCCCCAGCACGCTCCCTGCTCATAGAAGGGCCCTCGCCATGCTCCTCACGTAGAGAACGACTTGCACTGTGATCTTTGCTCACTGTGACTGCCTGACTGCTCACTGGCTCTGCACTCACCAGGAATCAAATCCACAGCCACAGGTTACACTAACACTGTGGGCCCAGCCCATGTACCCTAGCAAGTCAGAGTTGGCAGGAAGTGCAGCCAGAGAATTGGAGATGGATAGAAGAAACTGTGATGGTCAGTGCTGTCAACTGACACCCCTGGGGGGTTGGGGTGGGGGAGGCAAGTCTCCAGGCCCACCTAAGAAGGAGTCTCTAGCTTAAGGTTGTGAGGAAGAGTCTTAAGCTGCGGACAACTTATGTGGGAAAACCCCGCCCATGGAGGGAGGGGCCGTTCCCTAGGCAGGTGGCCTGGAACTGAACAAAGGAGAAAGCAGGTCAGTCAGCAAGCAAACATTGCCCCCTGCCCTCTGCTCTTGCTGTGGGCAGGACATGACCAGCTCCTTCCGCTTCTGACTTCCTTCCATCATGGAATGAAACCTGGAACTGTGAGCCTTAAACTCATAAGCTCTTCCTCCTGTCTAGAGTCAGGCATTCGTTCATGTTATGAAGCAAACAGGGAGAAAGAGAAAGAAAGGGAAGAGATAAAAGAGGAAGAAGAAAGTAATTTGTCCTTGTTTCCCAAGGAGGGCACAATTTCTAGGCCTTTCCAGATGTTTCCCTTATGGCCTGCCTGTCCGGGTAAGCAGAGATGGAGGGAAGAGTCTCAGACAAGAAACAATGAGCAGTGGTCCAGTGTGGAGAGCACATCGAAGTGCACACGTCATGCAGGAGGTGCCTCTTCTAAGCTTACATCCCAGAGCACCTGCAAGGACAGAGGCCTTAGCAAGCCTTGCCTGTCACTTCCTGGGGTCCATGCCCTCCTCCACCGGCACAGTCTCATCCTGCATCCTTTCTACAGAAGCCCATCTCAGTGCCCCAGCCTCACCCCATGGTGGGCACAGGGACTGTGCAGCCCACTGACCTAGGGCCTGACAGAGGTGGGTAAAGAGCAGCAGCAGTGGGGAGACAGGGTGGCCTCGATGGCGGGGTCTGGGCAAGGACAGTGCCCTTGCAGAAGACCTCAGGAGCAGAGGCAGCAGGAGTGGGATGGGTCACAGCAGGTGTCAGGTTGGTCTGCAGGGCTGGTGGGCCCAGATCAGCATGTACAACTTCCCACTTTGTTAGAAAACTTGAGAGTCTAGGATCAGAGCCACAGAAGCAGGTGGCCAGTGAGAAGAATGGGGGAGGGACCAAGATGACTGGCAGATGGGCAGACCAGCAGCGCCACACATGTGCATGGGGTCCACAGGTCTACTTATAGGAAACTCTGCAGAAATAATCCAACTGTCAACCACCCCACGAACACAAATGTGTTCCCACAACACAGGCCTATGGTCCTGGGCACCCAGATGCTGAGGCTGCTGAACAGCACCTCAAGGCCAGGCACCCAGAGGCCGAGGCACCTCAAGGCCAGGCACCCAGAGGCCGAGGCACCTCAAGGCCAGGCAGGCACCCAGAGGCCGAGGCACCTCAAGGCCAGGCAGGCACCCCAGAGGCCGAGGCACCTCAAGGCCAGGCAGGCACCCCAGAGGCTGGGGCAGGAGGCAGCACATTCAAGGTCAGGTTGGGCTACATGGTGAGTTCAAAGTTAGCACAGGCAACTCTGTATACCCTGTCTTGAGATCAAGTCCCTAGGTCTAATCCCCAGTACTGAAAAAATAAGAGTTCAAAATTTTTTTTTTTTAAAAGCGAATTCTGCTTGATCTTCCTTGCAGAGTGATCAGGTGCTGCCCAAACCGTAAAGAACTGGAGATCAAGAGTGTCCTGTCTACTCTGAACAAACTACCTCAAAGTAACCAAAATAACTGATGACAGAATTCAAATATTTTTCAATTCTAACAACCGCACGAGGAGGAATAACAGACTGGTGACGTCACTGCCCTGCATTGCTTGATAAAGTAGCAGACTGATGCTGCCCTTCAGCATTCTCTGAAGCTGCCGGAAAGATGGATAGGCAAGTGACAGATCATTATGAATGTGGAGGGAGAGGAAGGAGGGAGGGAGGGAGGAGGGAGGAGGAGGGGAGAAAGGAAGGTGTAAAGGAGAGAGGAAAAGGAGGGAGGGAGGAAGGAGGGAAGGAAGAAAGGAGGGAGGTAGAGAAGGAAGTCCGTGTGACTTAGCAGAAAGGCTGGCAAGTGTCGAAGCTAAGGACTTTCAATATAAGGAACAGAACAACCAGGCACCATGGGGAACACCCGGGCACAGGAGGGATGATTTTGCTTCACACGAAAGATATACATTAACTCAAGGTGGATCACAGATGTAAAGTAAGAGTTTGTCATGGTTTGAAATGTGAGTCGCTCCCCCTCCCTCTCCCCCAGGTTCATGTGTTTGAATCCTTAGCTGCTGCCAGTATTTGGGAAGGTCACGGCACCTTCAGGAGGAAGGCAGTCACAAAGGGTGAGTCCCACCCTGCTTGAGTGAGTGAATCTGCTCTCGAGCGTGCAGCAGCTCGGCCTCCATGATGTTTGCAGTGACTTAGGTCACCTCCAGTATCTCCCTTCTGGAACCGTAAGCTGAATAAATCTCCTTTTCTCCCTTAAGTTGCCTGATTTTGAGTGGTGTCTCATGGCAACAGAGAAGATTAATTTTTAGTAACTGGTGCAGAACTGATGCCAGAATTTAGAGAAAGCATGGGTGACAATCTTAGTAACCTTTACTATGGCTTGTTTATTTTTAGTTCTATTTTTATTGTATGTATGTGTACGTGTGCACGTATGCAACCACATGCAACCATATGTGTGCATATGTACCATGACACATGTGTGAAGGTAAAAATGACTTCAGGTTTCCTTGCTTCTCCACCACTTTCTGAGACAGGGTCTCCCTCTGTGTGGACAAGATTTGCTCCTCTTTCTCCTTGTGCAGACCAGGCTAGTCCCTCCTCCTCCTCTATGTAGACCAGGCTAGTCGAACCTCTAGCTTCCGGAGGCTCATTTCTCCATCTCCTATGAGCATGCAGCTTTTTACATGGGTTCTAGGGATCTGAAATCAGTTCATCAGACTTGCACAGCAAGCACTGAGCCCTCTTCCCAGCCTCAGTGTGTGTGTGTTGGGGGAAGGGGGTGCTGGCTGGTTGGCTGGCTGGCTGGCTATAGAAGTGGAAATCAGGGTCTCAGGTATGTTAGATAAGTGCTTTCTCACTGAGAGACGTCAGACCCAATTTTGAAATCCGAGGTTAAAATGAAAAAAAAAAAAAAACCAAAAAGCTTCTTGGGGCAAAAAAAAAATCACAAGATATGAGAGAAAATTGATAAAAATGGACCTCACCATAATATTACCAAATCTACTTTTCAGAGGACACTGTAAAGGACATGAAAAGCACACTGAGGCCCTGCCCCCACAGGAGCCTGGGTTCTCACCTGAAACAGCTTTGTCTTCATGTACATGGTGCCATAGCCTTCTCGAAGGCTGAGGTAAAACATGCCTGTGAAGCTGGAGCCATCCGGCCATGTGTACGTGCCAATGCCATGGCAGTGGTCCCGGTAAAACTGCCCACAGTAGACCTGCAAAGTGGAGAGGTCAGCAGACTGTCTATTTGGGAGAAGCCACTGCCTGGCATCCCCATCCCTGGCAGGTCTTCACTATGTGGCCACAACTGGTCAGCAGAGAATGCGGACCACGGAGCTGCACTGGGCCTCTCCCCGGGGATACTGGCAGAGTCAGTGCCTATCCCACGTTTGGAGGACTCTCCACTCCAGAGCAGTAGGCCTACCTCAGAGAGTTTGCAAGCTAGGCTGGCTGGAGATGGTTTGCTGGTGGCGGTTGGGAGGGGGAACAAGGCAGAGCTGACTCCTGACTCCTCCATACCGATTCTGTGCATGGTATGTGCTACTGTTGTCATGAGCTCATGGGTATGTCACAGCCTACTGTTCCCAGCCACAGGAAGATAAAATGAGGTGCCACCCCTCAAAATGTTACATGACATCTCCCTCCCTGGAAGAGTCTGAGCCAGGAATCATGAGACAGACAGACAGATACAGCCTGAAAGTCCTGAAGACAGAACTCTTATTTGCAGAGGGATTTGGATGTGGCAGCAACGCCAGTTCCTAAGAAGCCCAGCTACCTCCTGCTGGAGGCTTTCTTTCCCGGGAGTGCACGTGCCTGCCCCACCTAGGGATGGCCAGATGGCAGGTCACTCTTGAGAGTACTGGACAAGGTCTCTAGAACCCCCGGGCTCGGGCAGCTCTGATGCTACATTATACTGGACCATTACTTACAGAGCTAAGAGATGTCCTTTCTGTGTCAGACAGATTGCTTTTACTTGTTGGTAGCTATGCAGGCACACTGGGTGAGCAGGAGATGGTCAGGCAGGGACCGTCCTCTATCCACATATACAATGGATTTGTAGGATGCTACAGCACATGCAGGGAGTGCATCCAAGCCCAAAGAATCCTATGCTGAAAACCACTGGAATGTGTTGCAGGAGGATGCTGAGCCCTCATTCTTCTCATGAGAGCATTGTCATCCTCAGAACACAGAGCATCCGTCTCTCTGACTCCGCCTCCAGCTCCACCCTCCGAACTGAGATGGTCCTGGCCTTCGAGCTGGTGGTTAGAGAGGGGCATGTTCCCTTGTCCTCTGGCTCCTAAGCTGCACCGTGGACCCAGCAATCCCTGCCCTGGCAGGGCTGAGGTGACCCCCTCCACCTGAGGTTCACCTGCTGTGTTCGCCTTTCCCTGGAGAGGCCCAGGCCCAGGAAGATCCTGCGCTATGACCCGTGACCCATGGCTTAGTCAAGAACTGAAGATACAAATGCACAGGCTTCAGCTCCTGATGACTCGCTGAGCTCAGAGCAATTATTGTGCCTTTCCTGAACAGGAGAGACTAAGTACAGGGGGCAGGGCTCAACCAGGGGTCCTCAATGTTGGCTACCAAGTCAGAGAAACCATGTCCAGGAACAGGACCCACACACATGAATCAGGGCAGTGGGCATTCATGACACCCTTCACTGCAGAGCCATGTCAGCACACCCTGGCTTGGAAGGTTCCAGCACAGGGCCTCGTGCCAAGTCCACACCCCTGGATCTCCTCCTGAGATCTGAGCCAAATGCCACTGTTTCAGGCAAAGACACAGAGAGCTCTGTACTCATTCCCATTGTGGAGAGCCACAAGCCCTGGGTCCCCAGAGAGACACTCGGGCCTCCAGATGCCGCACATGCCCCCCCGCATGTGCCCCACGCAGAGCTGTCATCCCCAGATGACACATAGAAGCACAGATTTGGCTCTGGGCACCACCTTGGGCCTCTGATACCAAGTCTCTCATGAGGTCCAGGATACAGTTTAATATTGTGGGAGCAAGAATGCTTTCATTTGATCTTCAAAACATCCATTGCTGGTGGCTCAATTTTAAACACAAGGCTAATTTCAACCAAGTAAATATGCAAGCTGCTGCAGTAATTTAGTCTTAAAACATTTTGCCAGAGTCAGAAATGAGTTTTCTCACTTACAGCTAGTGTTGGGGGGGGGGGTTGAGGGGCCTCTCCACTGGGT
The DNA here is from genome assembly GCA_023101885.1 of Typhlomys cinereus. Lineage (NCBI taxonomy): Eukaryota > Metazoa > Chordata > Mammalia > Rodentia > Platacanthomyidae > Typhlomys > Typhlomys cinereus. The sequence continues at coordinate 23,953,815 of JALPQD010000001.1, forward strand.
ATTCTCTAAGACAAGTGTCAGCTTGCTTTATGGTGTGGATGGCTTAACTCGGGAAAGTCACTAGCTACAGACACCCACCTCGCCTGTGGGCCACGAGAATTCGCCGTATCCAAGCTTCATGTTGAGCCAAACTCCCTCGGTAGACACAGCCATCCTGCCATTCTTGTACCCCTCGAATAAGCTGGATGTAGGCCCCCTTTAGGTCCTGCTCCCTCAGGGGGGCTTCGGAATCTTCATCTTCCTCCCTGGGGTCCACTGGCAGATCCCTAGGAAGATAGAGAGATGATGGACATTAACAAGGAGGGCTGAAAGGAAGGGTGACTATGTGCCGAGCACTGCACACCATCCCATTTCACCCTTCGGACAACCTCAAGGCAGGTCGCCAAGGAAAGTGAGGCATTGAGGGTGCAGCAATTGCTCAGACCTGGACAAGGTTAATCAGCCCTTCCAATCTGAGGGCCACGGCCCCTTTGCTTTTCTTGGATGGATGTGCCACAGCACAGTCTTCCCTTCCAAGTGAGCATTGTCAGTACCAGCATGGGCAGAAAGCAGAAAGTCACAGAATCTGGACCTAGGGAAGGTCTGAGAGCAGGTGAGGGGCAGCAGACTGACAAGAGACAGGTGTAGGACACTGGGACACATGGTACACAGCAGTAGGACAATGTGTGTCCTAGGCACGTTCTCTCTGCCCTTGCACCTCAAGGTATTAGACCTGGATCCCAATCTTCAGCCTTTCTGCTTCCCTCAACTGTCAGAACTGTGTTGAGAGCATGGGGTTAGGGTAGAGGTAAGGAGTGTGGGGGGTGGACCCCTGCTTTAGAGATGAGTCCCAATTGTCTGGTGGATCTTTCATCCAGCCCAGATGGACCCTGACCTGGCCTCCAGCCTCTCGATTGTCTGCTGAGGGACACAGAGACAGGTGCAGCATGTGCCCAGTGCAAAGGAATTTGACATTTAGGACCCTGTATAGACAGAAGCCAGAACAGACCTCAGAGTCCAATTGAGAGAGCCGGAGGCACAGGTGTGTTGTGTTTGTTTCTGTGTCCCTGTTGAGGTTTGGACTGTATGTTCCTTTTTCCTTTTTCTTTTCTTTTTTGAAACAGTCTCATGTAGCTCAGGCTGGCCTCAAACTTACTGATGACCTTGAACCTCTGATCTGTCTGCCTGTCCTCACAAATGGTTTGTGCAGAGCTGGGAATGAACCCAGGGCTTTACACATGTCCGGCAAGTGCTCTAACAAGTCGTCTACATCCCCAGGCCTGGACTGCAGATTGTATGTTGGAATCCTAAACTTTAGCAGCTCAGAATGTGCCTTACTTGGAAGCATGGGTCTCATGGAGGCAGGAGTGAGGGTTCCTTACACTTCGTAGAAGTGAATCTGGCTGCTGAAGCTAGGGAGCAAGCAAGAAGGACCCTTGGGATTCCCACCCCACAGGAGCTACCCTCCTGCCGCTCAGGTTGATAGGGCATCGGAACTCTTCCTTCTCTCCAAATCTGAGAGGGTGAAAGAACTTGGAGTGAAAGAACTTTTAAGCTCTGCTCCGGTGATCCTCAGCAGGGGAATGGGGGGCTCCGGGCCTGAGAACCCCCTGCACCTCCTGGTGAAGAAGGCGAAGCTGTCCTGGGACCGCTCGCTCTCCATCTCAGGCGACTGGCTGCCCTGCCCATCCAGCAGACCTTTGGAGCGGAAAGCCTTCAAGACTTCTTCGTAGTCCAGTACAACGGGGGACTGACCACTGTCCATGCCTCTCCGCCTAGAACCTAGAAGCGAATCGAGTCAGGCAGAGGGCCATGGCAGCTGGGGGACGCCCACCGCCCCGCCGGCTCAGGTGGCCCCCACGCTGTGACCACCGCAGCCCCGCCTAGGCTCGGGGGCACAGGGCGCCCTGTCCTCCGAGAGCGGCGCCCACCCGCGACCACTTCAGAGTTCCGCGGCGGACTCCAGCGCCAACCAGCGGTGACCACCCAGCGGTGATCACTTCTCCTCCCGCCGCCCGGCCACAGCGATGTGGGCTCAGCGCTCCCCGCGCTACACCCGCTATCAGAGTGCGTCCTGTTTCCCGGGAGACGGCCACGCCCATGGGCCCGTCATCCTCCGCCAATCCCTGGGCAGGCTGCACCTAGACCCGCCCCTCGGCAAATCTCAGCCAATCGCTGAGCTTGGCACCCGCCCCTGCCAATCCCGCAGCCTAGCTGCTCTTGGTGGCGCGGGTCCGAGGGTCTCTGGCCGTCCCTTCACCTCCCCGGATCACCTCAGCCCACGGGGGGAGGGGGATCCGGAGATGCCCCGCGCTCCCCAGGAGTTTTGGCGGAAGCCGGCCGGGGCCGCAGTGGGCTCCGTCCAGTTCTATGGTGGGCTGTGCAGCACCTGAAGTCGACTCCCGGACCTCCACCGGGAGAGCTTCCTGGGGAGTGAGCCAGATGGACCCTGAACCTGCAGTGAACCCCAGTTCTCGCCCTTTTGTTTGTACCTCGGGCTGGGGGTGCAGCTCTGCGCGCATTCAGCGGGCAGAGGTCGCCCAGGGTGCAGAAAGAGAAGCATGCCCCAAAACCCCCGCCATATCCTACAAATCGGCGAAACTTGTGTGGGTCGAATCGAAGTTCACATCCAAACTCCCAGAGCCGTGGTAAGACTTTGCGGAGTCTTCCGCAGCGCAGGTGGTCAAGTCACCGTGAAGCCATACTGGGCTTAAAACTGAGCTAGGTGGCCCCAAGCCAGCGTCCAGTCACTGAGGAGATGACAGGGGTTTCTGTTGCCCTATCTGCCATCCCTCTGGGAAGTCTGGCAATCTGGGCATTTGATGAGCTGGCGAAAGAACCCTAAAATGTAATCCGATAGGAAAATGTATTATGGAAGTGTAGTAGTCAGCCTGCATGGTTGCTGATAAATCACCATCAAACGGCTTAAGGGAACAAGGGGTTTATTTTCTTATGATAGGTCGATTACAGTTCATAGTCCAGCTTGACAGGAGAGCATGCACCAACACTAGAGCCAAGGGAACTGGCCACACCATCACCACATAACGGCTGAGAAAGGGACAATCCTTACTGAATGTACACAAGGATGCCAACTTTCTTAAACAGCTCTCTGTATTTTATTCCAGGACCTAGTACCATCCACCTGGGCCTTCCCCATCAGCCAGACAATCTCCTGCAGGTTTGCTCTGAAAGTAAGTTAACCATTAATTCTCTACAAATGTGCCCAGAGTTCAAACCTTCAACTGTCAAGTTGACAACTGTGCCTAACAGGAAGCTTCTAGAAAATGAGCACAGGGGAGGGGAAGGAGGCAAAATGCATGACATGATTGGAATTTCGTTCCCATTAATAAACACATGGATACATTTTGAAAATTGGCTTACAGAGATTAAAAAGCAGTATTTTAGCAACCTGAAATGACGCTGAAGAACATACCGGACAGGCATAGTGGCACACTGGAGGAGGTAGGAATTAGAGGCCAGCCTAAGCTACATGGTGAGCTTCTGCCCAGCCTGGGTTATACAGTGAGATCCTGTCAAAAAAAAGCTGGTAAAATAGCTCAGCGGTTAAGACTCCTGCTCACTGATTCCAGGAAGCCACATGGAGAAAAGAGAAAACCGACTTTCATGTTTCCCTCTGACCCCCACTCATGCACCATGGCACACATGTGCACGCTTTCTCTCTAATAAATATTAAAATATACATATAAGGAATGTTCGTGTTAGCATTCATTCATAACTTTTTATATATAAAACTTTGTTATTTCGAAAGATTTAAAAACATGTTAGACCCAAGAGAGACATTTGGAAGCAATGTGGGAAATACAATCCCCAGAGGATCCTTCACCACCACTTAAAAAAGTGTCCATTTTACACAGAAGTAGTGTCGGAAAACAAAATTCCCAAACCACAAATAAAAGTGCAACATTACAGAGTATCTTATAAAATACAAACAGAAATAAATTTTGTGATTTGGATTTTTTTGTTTCTTTTTTTTACTCCACTCCATCCAAAAGACCTACACCAAATCCACAGTTCCCATCTGAGGACCACACACCACACTAATCTTTCAAGTGAGATAAACAGATCTCATCACCCAATTATGTGCAATATCACCCTTCACCAAAACGCTTGGCTGCTCTCTGCTGTGATCACACCAGCACACCGAACCCTACCTCTGAATCCAGACCACAGAATTTGTCGGCTGATCCAAACACCTCAGGCCCATAAGTAGGTATGATAAATTTAGCATATACAGCAAAACTCAGAATTCCAAGCCAAATACTCCAGACAAGCGTTTAATGCTAGCATTCACAAATAAGAGAGAATATGTGGTGTTTATCTTTCTGTCTCTGTGAAAATAACTGGTTTTTAAAAAGCTTGTGAGTGGTAACGGGACATTTAGCAGAGTAACAGCTTTAAATGGATCCTGAGGCCCGGCTAACAGATCAGTTGCCCTGCATGAATAGCAACTCCACAGGAGTCCACTTGAGAGAACAGAGCAGTTCTGCTGAATTCAGGTGAAGGCTTTGAAAGCCAACAAACAAATCAACATATTGGGTCCAGGCGAGAAATTTGGAAAGCATGTGGGAAAGTAACATCCCTAGACAGGTGGATGGAGGATGGAAAGAGCTGGTTCAGTGGTTTTCGCATACTAAGAAATGGCATGCAAACATTTGGTGAGTGGTTGCCCCCTTCCCCAGCAATTCCTGAGAATATGTTGTGTCCTGTTCTCTCGGCTCCTCGTGTTAGCATGAACTCCTGCCAAGTTGGACTATGAACTGTGTAAGAGTCATTAGCAAGAAAAACCTCTTGTTACGCCAAGTTTTTGTTGTGTACTTAACAGCAACATGAAGAGAAACCACAACACATCTCATTAATTGTGTGGGAGAGCACAAGACATTGAGTTGGATGCTTTAAAACAGAACACTGGCCTACACATCCTCCAAAAAGGCTTATGAAGCAGTCTCCAGAGTAGGATGGACTTAAGGTTTGGTGTCATTTGATGTGTTTCCCAACTCCCTGCCTTCAGGCAAGGCTGTTTTCTACACTGACTATAGGAGACAAGAGCTTCCCCACCACCACCAACAAACTGGCCTACTTTAGAGGCCCTTATGGATATGGGATTCCCTAACTCAAGGGACATTCAGAACCTGGTGCAGGAGCTGAGGATTAGGAACCCTCCACCTAACAGAAGGCTACCACAATGAGGGAAAGAACTTGCATCTGTGAACTGAGGCTGATACCTAAAGACACCTTAAGACTAATCACGACTTCCAGATTGTAGTATTGGGATACTGCAGATCCAGAGCCAAATACCCTGGGCTATCCTTAGTCCCCTTAATTGCCATGCACTGCCCACCTGTGAGCCAGCATCCTTGCGACTGTCAGGTGAAACCTTTCGGGATGTATCAACAGACTACCAGCTTCCACCAACCTAAAGACATCAGGCAGCATGTGGAAGCCAAGCAGACTCCCCTGTTGTGCTGTAACCTGATACTTCCACAAATGTATTTTTAAAATGCCCGAGACTGTTCTGCGACTATAAAAACTTCAATAAAACTGCTTCTACGTTGCAGCATGTTATTTGGGGCACTCCGCATCTGGGTTCCCAGGTCAAGTCACTCACACTGACTCATGTTCTCTCTGAGGTGAGAGCTGTGAGGTGCACATATCCTTTCCTGTCCCAGGAAAGCATACCAAGGTCTCCCAGGGATGCACACATGGCTGCAGATAAATACTTGAGTCTTAGCCATGTTCATAGCAGCATGTCTACAATAGAAAGTCATGGAATCAACCTAATGTCCAAAACGGTTGAAGTGGATAGGAAACTGTGGTACATCTATACAATGGAGTACTACTCAGCCATCAAAAATGATGAATTACTGGATTTGCTGGGAAATGGATGTCATTAGAAAGAATTATATTAAGTGAAGTATCCCAAACCCAGAAAATTAAGCGCCGTATGTACTCCCTAATAGGTGGCTCCTAGTACCAAACTCACCCAGCCCACATTGAGACACTCAAAAGTAAACCTATGAAACACAGTAATTGCAGAATTATGACAAGAGAGATGGGTTAGGAGGGCCACACCAGAAACAAGGAGAGAGGAGACCATGTTACAGCAGAGAAAATAGGCCTCCATCAAGGGTCTGCAAGTAAGTAATGAGAAACCTGGTTAAGTTCACAGACGTTCTTTCCTGATCTCACCAGAAGGGGAGGGCATATAGTCTAGCAGATAAAAAGTAATCATTTTGCAAATGGGTGATGGACCCCTCCCTCAGGGAGGTTTCCTACTCTTATTACATCTACCCTTGAATGTGCTATTACAACAAGACTCCAGTTTAACAGCTTTTTGTCTCTGGCCAGGGGGTGACATACAGTGCCCAGCAGAATGGAGTGAAGGGAATTGCAGGAGCAGCAAAACTGCAAAAGAAAATCAACAAACCACAATCCAGAACTTCAGAGACTATATCAATCACATAGAACTAGGACAGCCTAATCTCTCCCCCTGGAGCTCAGGGACATTTGCGGAAGAGGGGGCGGTAAGATTGTAAGAGCAAAAGGATGGGAGGAGCAACGATTTGCAAGATTCTCAACAATAGTTGGGGCCAAAGCAATCGTAATGGGACTTTGCATGCCCTGCGCAATGTCCAGCGCACTGTTGCCCTCATAAAGTCTAGCATCTGTTAAGGGCACCGAGACCCCTGGAGGCAAGGGATTGACAGCCATAGTAGTGATCTTATGCTTAAGGGGAACAAGAGAAAGGGCTTATGGAAATGCCACTGGGTCCTTATATGTCATCGGAGAGGAACCCAATGGAGAGTTAGGCGTATACAATAAAGGACTCTCTGGGAATTGGGGGGGAGGCACTGGGGGAAGGGGAGGGGGAGGAGGAGGGAGGGAACTGGTAAAAAATTTTAAAATGTATAATTAAATTTTTAGTAAAAAAAAAAACTTGAGTCTTAGTACAATGGGCATAGGCTGTAGTGAATATTAATTAATGGAATGAACCAAAAAGCGTTCTCTAGTCAAATAAACTTGAAACCACAGTTAATTAAACGGCTGTGGGGCTGTGATGGTGGTGTTTCACTTTGGACATCAGAAAAAGAGACTAGAGAGTTTCTTAAACAGTACCTCAGAAACAGACTTCCAAATATCGGAAAGCTACAGAAATGGCCCAAACAACTAATGATTAACAAAAGTAAAAGCAATTCTGGCCTTTGAAGAAATGAAGCAAGTCATAGTTTTGCTCTGTACGAAGTTTTACAATAAAAGGAAGAAATTCAGAGATGACAAAAGGCGGCTTACTAGGAAGCATTTAACGAAAGAGAATGCAGCCGTGCAGCTAGAGCAGGGCACTAGGTGGCCTGCTACCCAGGCAAGGGGGCAACCCACGGTCCGAAGGGCCCGGAAGGCGCCGGGCACCGTCGAGAACCCGTCCAGTTTCCCACCGACAGCCACACTGCTACCGGTCCGGGGAACGTGACTTCGCCTGGCCCCGCCCCTACTACTGCCAATCAGAAGCGGGAGGCAGGCTCCGCCCACCGGCCCAGGGTCGGCGCGGGCGGGCGCTCACCGCCAGCCACGATGACCGGGCTGCCGCCCGCCCAGGAGCCCACTCTCGGGGCGGGGACGGACGCGCGCCCCGGAGCAGCCGCGCCGCCGCCGTTCGCGCGCGTCGCTCCCGCGCTCTTCATCGGGAGCGCGCGCGCCGCGAGAGCCACGGAACTGTTGACGCGCTCGGGCGTCACACTGTGTGTCAACGTCTCCGCCAGCAGCCCGGACCGAGCGCGCCTGGCGTGGCCGAGCTGCGCGTGCCCGTGTTCGACGACCCCGCCGAGGACCTGCTGGTGCACCTGGAGCCCACCTGCGACGCCATGGAGGCCGCGGTGCGCGCCGGCGGCGCCTGCCTCGTGTATTGCAAAACGGCCGCAGCCGCTCGGCAGCCGTCTGCACCGCATACCTCATGCGGCACCGCGGCCACGGCCTGCGCGCGCCTTCCAGGTGCCGCCCTCGGGGAGGGCCTCCCGGGGGCGGGCCGCTGCCTGCTGTACTTCCGGGGCGGGGCCCAGTTGCGGGGCGGAGGCGCAGAGGCCCAAGTTCCATGTGATCTCTGTTCTCTTGTTTCCAGATGGTACAGAGTGCCCGTTCGGTGGCGGAGCCCAATCCTGGTTTCTGGGCTCAGCTGCAGAAATACGAGCAGATCCTGCAGGCTCAGGGCTGCCTGTCTCGGGAGCCCGCTGGTCCGGAGTAAGCCGCACTGTTCACCCGCAGGGTGGCCCGAGGAAGAGTCCGCACTGACCAGAGGCCTGGCCCTTACCTCGCTGACCTCCACTTGAAAACTACAGTAGGCCTCATCCTGAATGAAGCTTCCCCCCCTTGATGGTACTGCAGGAGGGGACTGCGAGGCCCCTGCTTGAGGCCGAGCGCTCCTTCCATTGTTTCACTTATTCATCAAGTTTTGGCCACATCTTAAAAGCAAACTTTTAAGTAGAAAGAAATTGTATGCAGAAAGATGGAGGCTGGGGAGCCTAGGGCAGGAGCTGGGGAGTGACAAACGGAGGTAGTGGCAGCCTGCTCTGAGGAGCTTCTCCAACTGCTGGCCAGACCTCCCTCTGCCTTCTAGGCATCTCCCTGAACATAGGGTGCACCATACAAGGGAGGAAGGGAGGCTCTTTGCCCACCTCCCACCTTACTTATGTCAACATGTGCGCCTGACCAGCACTACCATGTCATGTGTGGTCTCACCAGCTGGAGGGCAGACCCATTGACTGCCACTTTGTATTCAGACAGCGCCTGTTCTAGATTGATCTTGTGGCCTTCACACCTGGGAAATGTATCCAGTGTTCCTTAAAGAAGTAGTAAGGGAGGAAAAAAGGGAAAACCTGGGGAATACGTATGAATTACAGATGCTGTATCCACTGGCCAGTATGTAATAATAAATACAAGGCAGTGGCTAAAAGCCCTTTGCTGGAGCTTAGTTTTTCTTTCCATGCTTCCCTGTTGCCTACTTCTCAGCTGCCTTGATCCGGGCCTGAGTGACCTGTCTGATTTAGCTGCTCTGTGGTCAGGACCTGTCACTGCCAAGCACAGCAGTCCCTGGTTTGCCCCTCCCCCCCCCAGAAGTCCCGAGGCTAGATGGTCCCAGTTTCCTGTGCAGCAGCGAAAAGTGCTTTTTCCCTTACAATGAAGATGTGAGCAGAGGTCACGCTCGGGAGACAAGCAAGGCATTTCCCACTGGCAGACCTAAGGTTTCTGGCTGATGAACATGTGGACACACATTGTGTGGGTCATTGATTCAAATGCTCCCACATCCCACGGGCAGCACCCATCTTACCGCCATCACTGTCAGCACTGCCCACCCAGGACTACTGCGCAGTCTGACTTTGCTGCTCTGGTAACTCAAATCCTGCAAGGGAGACACTGCCTGTCCCCACCAGTCAGTGACCCTGCCGTCGTGTGCAGAGAATGGGGTTCCACATCCAGGTTTGCCCAGTTTGTAGCCACCAGTCCCTGCCAGCGTAGCTCCAGGGCACACGGCCAGAAAGGCCGGGCCGGGCTGTGTTGTATCAGATACTGTCTGCCCCACCTGTTGTTCTGGGAGCTACCCAGGTGTGCTCCCAAGGAATTCGGGGCCCTTCCCCAAACACTTGTTTCTTCTGGAAGCTTTGCTGCCTCCCAGCTATCATCATCCACCCTGGAGGAAGTATGGCTAGGTTCCCACTCGAAGCAGGTGGTCAACTGCATTAGATGACAGGTGTGGACAACATGTAGAGCTGCTTCACCATCACCATCCTGATGACCAAGAGGCTGAGGGATGGGAGAAGCCCCTTGTAACAGTCTCAACCCAGTTTACCCCGAGTAGGACAGGGCCAGAGATACAATGACAGACTGTAACACTGACTCACAACCACAAGAGGGCGCTCCAATAGCCTGCCCGCGTCANGAAAGGGTTCAGGGAAATGCCACTGGGTCCTTGTACATCATCGGAGAGGAGGACCCAGAGGAGAGTCTGGCATGCACATTAAAGGACTCTCTGGGATTTGGGGGGGAGGCACTGGGGGATGGGGAGGGAGGTGAGGGGAGGGGGATCAGGTGGTTCGGGGAGAGGAGAAGGGAGGGAGGGAACTGGTGTACCTATTAAGATGGTATGAGCGGAAATAATAATAAAAATGTTAAAGAAATAAAATTTAAACAAAAAAATCTACAAAAATATCAACCCTGTAATTATGGATTCCAACCAGAATAACTTCTCGGATATTAGCCAAGTATGATAATGATTTTCAAAGCCTGATTATGAATATGACCAAAACAATGTACGAGGAATTCAGAAAAGAGCAAAATAACCACCTAAGATAGGAACAGGGACACGACTGTCACCTGGATAAGATGAAAGAGGCAGTTGAAGAAACAAAATTTAGAGCAGATTAAAAAAAAGTCTCATCCCTGGGCTGGAGAGGTGGCTCAGGGGTTAAGCCTCTGCCTTGCAGGCAGAAGGTCCTGAGTTCGGATCCCAGATCCCATGTATAGAAGCCAGGCGGAAGCGGAGGCGGCCTGCGCTTCTGGTCCTGGTAGGGCGGAGCCTGTGAATCCCTGGGCGGAGGAAGTGAAGGCGTCCATGGTGGTTCCCGAATTCGTCCGTGGTTCTACACACACACAGACACACGCACGCGCACACACATACATACGCACACACGCACAATTGAATAAATAAAAAAAAGTCTCATCCCTACTTATTCACCTGGAACCAGACCAGCCAAATCTCCCCCATCATAAAGCTCAGGGAAATTTGTGGAAGAGGGGAGAGTAAGATCGTAAGAACCTAAAGATAGGGAGAAGTAATGATATACAAGATACTCCACACAAGTTAGGGTTCCTGTAACCATAACAGGACTTTGCATGACCTGCCCAATGACTGACATATCAATGATCCCCCATATTCTAGCATGGATCACAGGCACTAGAATCCTTAGAGGCAAGGGATTAACAGTCACAACAGTGTTCCCATACTAAAAAGGGGCACAAGAAATGTCTCTAGGTAATGCTACTGAGTCTTTACACCTTATGAGTGGAGGGCACAAAGGGAAGTTTTCGACATTACACCAAAGGATACTCCAAGGATTAGGGGGGGAAGAAGGGGCCACTTCAAGAAAGGGAGGGAGGGGTTGAAAGAAAGGGGAAAGAGGGGAGGGAGCAACGGGGACATGATGAGGGGTGGAGGGAGGAAGTTAAATTTGTATGATTAGGGTAAAAAAGTCTCATGTGGAAATTGAAATAAAAAACAAACTAATTGTAACCCAAAATTTAACAGAGTCTTACCAACTGAACTAACAAAGCAATAAAAAGTATATCAGAATTAGAAGATGACTGAACAAACTTGTTCAAATGTACTTGATTGGAATATTCGAGAGCTTTGGGATACTCTGAAGAAATCAAACATTTGTAATCATGGAATTCCAGAATGAAAACCCCAAAAAACCTCATTAGAAGAGATTTCTCACACTACCATAATTGAAAATTTTCCACATTCATGGAAAGAGATCCCCCTCCAAGAGGCATATTGCACAGGAATTAGATATGACAAAACAGAAACACACCATGGCAAATAATAGTCAAAATACTGCAGATACTTGACAAGGAGAACATGTTGTGAGCTTCAAGTGAGAAAAACCAAGTCACATTTGAAGACAAGCATCTTAGAATAACAGCTGATTTTTCAGTGAGAATAGTAAAGTCAGAAGAGCTTGGAGAGAAGTACTTCAAGTCATGAATGAGCACAAATGCCAACCCAGGCTGTTATGCCCATCAAAACTAACAGTCATATTTGAAGATGAAAGAAAAATTTACCACCATAAGGACATGATGAAGGCCCACATGACTACCAAAGCAGGCGTATAGAAGATGCTACAAAAGATACTCAAACTCTAAGAAAAGGACAAACATATCCATGAGGACCAAAGGAAAAATAATACAACACAACTTCCAAGCAAAGAAATACACATATAAAACCCACAAATCACAGAAAATGTCATGATCAACAGGCATTTATCAGTTATAACCTGTCACAGTTAAGCACAGGTGTCAACTTGACGGTTGAGGGTTTGAGCTCTGGGCACAGTTGTAAGAGTGATGGTTGAGTTAAGCCCAGAGAAGCCTGAAGGAGATTGTCTAGCTAATGGGGAAGACCCAGCCCATGATGGATGGGATTAGGCCCTGGATAAATCACAGAGAGCTGGTTGACAGAGTTGGCATCCTTCTGTTCACTTGGCAGACATGCTGGTCTGGCAAGTAAGGATCATCCATCTCTCAGCCATTATGTGTGATGGTGGCCAGTTCCCTCCCCTGGTGTTGTGTATGCTCTCTCATCAAGCTTGACTAAGAACTGTAACCAGAAATCATAAGAGAATAAACCCCTTGTTCTCTTAAGCCATTTGATGGTCATTTATCAGCAACCATACAGGCTGACTGCAACATAATCCTAAAAGTCAATGGTATTAATTCTCCAATCAAAAGACATAGGCTATAAACATGGATTAAAAATCCAACTCTTCAATCATATGCCTTCAGGAAACACATCTCATCATGAAAGATAAGCACATTCTCAGAGAAATAGGTTGGTCAATGGTACTTTAAACTAATGAAAAAGGGAAACAAGTGTGAGTAGTGATCCTATATCTGAAAATAGACTTTGAACCAAAATAAATCATAAGATACACAGAAGGATACTACCTATTAGTCAAAGGAACAATTCTTCAGGATGAATTCCTAATATTGAACATATAACAACCTAATATAGGCTTATCTATCTTCATTAATAAATACTGCGATATCTAAAGCAACAATCAATCCCCACATGATAATAGTAGGGAATGTCAACACTTCACCTCACCAGTGGATAGGTCAACAGGCCAAAAACTGAACAGGGACATGCTGGAGCTGAATCAAGCCATAACCCAAATAGACCTGACAAACCTCTACCAAACCTTCTATTCCAACAATGAGGAATACGCATTCTTTTCAGCAGTCCATGGAACTTTCTGCAAAACAGACCACATATTTGGCCACAAAGCAAGTCTCCACATATATAGGAAAGTTGAAATTACATCCTGTACTTTAACTGAGCAGCATGGAATAAAGCTATACTTCCACAACAAAGTAAATGGCCAAAAATACACAATATCTTGGTAATTGAACACTATGATACTGAATGAGAAATAGGTGAGGTTGAAACAGAAATTCCAAAATTCCTATAAATGAATGATAATGAGAATACAATGGATAAATAGCTCTGGGATACAACGAAGGTTGTCCTAAGAAGAAAGTTTACAGTACTCAATGCCTGTAGCAAAACAAATATATATGTGACAAGTAAATAAATTAACAATGCAGCTTAAAGCTTTAGAGAGAAAAGAACAATCCAATCACAAAAGCAGCAGATATTAGTAAAATCAGAGGAGAAATATCTGAAAATCATACAAAAATCAACCAAACCAAGAGCTGGTTCTTTGAATAAATCAACAAGATTGATAAACCTTCCACCAAATCAAAGAAAACCAAAAAAAGAGAACTCAAATTAATAAGAGTAAAGATGAAAATGAAGTTATTACAACTGATAAAATGTAAATTCAATTGGCCTGGGCCACGCCCCCGGGACCCCAGCCCCCTTTCTCCCTCCCTCGCTGCCTCTTTCCATGCTGCCATTCCCAGGGGAGTAAGTCAGTCCGCCCAGCCCCCCAGCCCCCCAGGTCACCCGGTGTCCCTGTGCCATGCCCTGGCCTGCCTCGGGCCTTGGCCTGGGCCATACCCCTCGACCCCAGCCCCCTTTCTTCCTCACGCCCATCTGTCAGACCAACTGGACAGGACTTGCACACATTCCTCCATCCCTTTAGCTTGGGAGGGCCACTAAGCCAAGTCCCAGGCCCCAAGTGAACAATTCTGCCAACAACATCAGCCCCTCTAACTCTCTGGTCCACCGTGGACCCACACAAGTGGTCTACAGAAGACACACTGCTACTCAGAATTCAATAGAGTCCAAAGAAAACTCAAGCAAAGTTCTAAGGGTCAAAGGCCATACATCTGAAAACCTCTACAATCATCCTATCACATGGGAGAGATTCTTCACATCCAGCCCAAAGATAAGTAAACCTCCCTTTTTTTTCACCTTACTGTTCCTTTCTAATATTAATCACTGTAGATTAACCTTTCCATACAGCCACCCCCAAAATATATACAACTCCAGAGAATACACCACTCACTCCCACATATCACCAAAATACTACATCGTAAAAGTGCACTACCATACTAATATTCACCCCCTGTCTACTTAACTTGATTTAACTGATGCACTAACAGCCTAATAGCCTCAACTAGGAAATAACAATAACAAAAGACAAACATACCCAACCCCAAGGCAAGGACTAGTAACAACTGCCCAAGTGTAGTAATACCAACTAAATCAGTTCAGTCAAAAACACACAGAAACTGAAAAACACTAGAAGAAAAAACGACAATGTCCAAGTCAAATTGCAGATACATGAGAAACAAAACCCAAGGAGACCAATCTCCTACTGAAAAAATTAACCCCTTACTGATGGATTCCAACCAGAACAAATTCACAGAAAATAGCCAAGAAAGCCAGACCCGACAACAACTTTCAAAGTATGATCATTACCATGATTATTATTATGAAAGAGGAAATCCAAGAGGAATTAAACAACCACAACAACCATTTTGAAAAGGAACACAACAGGCATTTGGAGGAGTTGAGAAAAACAGTTCAAGAAACAAAAATAGGCATAGAGCAGTTAAAATAGTCTCAGGCAGAGTTTAAAATTGAACTAAAAGACAAAGATATCTTCAACCCAAAGCTCAACAGAGAGTCTTATCAGCAGAACTAACGAAGAAAATAGAATTTTAGATCTTGAAGACAAAGTGGGAGAATTAACCAGTTCAATGGAAGAGGTAGTTAAAGCGAAAACGGTAATTGAGAGGAACATTTAAGAGTATGGGACACTCTGAAGAAGCCTAACATGTACATTCGTGGAATACCAGAGCAAGAATCTCAAAATACCACACCTGAGGAAATTTTTCAAATTATCATAAATGAAAACTTCCCTCAACTGAAGAATGAGAGGCCCATCCAAATACAAGAGGCATTTCGCACTCCAAACATATGACCAAAACAGAAAATCGCCACGGCAAACAATCGTCAAAACACTTCACATTCAAGACAAAGAAAAGGTGCTGAGAGCTTCAAGAGAAAAAAAGCAAGTCACTTTTAAAGGCAAACCTATTAGAATAACAAATGACTTCTCAATGGAAACAGTAAAAGCAAGAAGAGCTTGGAAAGACGTACTTCATGTATTAAATGAGCAAAAATGCCAACCCAGACTTATATCCCCGCAAAACTATCTGTCATGAGCAAGGGTGAAAGAGAAATTTTCCAGCACAAAGACAACTTGAAGGGACATGTCTACCAAACTAGGCCTTTAAAAAATGCTATAAATGATACAAGCTTGAAGAAAAAAACAACCGTATCCAGGAAGACAGAAGAGTAGTATCATACCACAAAAACATAAATGTAAAATATAAGCTTACAAAATTCACTAAACATAAAAAATGTCCAGAATTAAAAATAATTTCTCAATTATAACATTAAATGTCAATGGTATTAACTCACCGATTAAGAGACACAGATTACAAACTTGGATTAAAAATCACAACCCATCAATCTGTGCCTTCAGGAAACTCATCTCACCACAAAAGATAGGCACATCCTAAAAATGAAAGGCTGGTCCAAAATTCTGCAAGCTAGAACCAGGAAACAGGCAGGGTTAACCATTATGCTGTCGGACAAGTGGACTTCAAACCAAAGAAAATCATAAGACACAGATGGATACTACATTTTAGTCACAGGTACAATTCACCAGGAAGACTTCACATTACTGAACATTTGTGCACCCAATACGGGCCCCTCCACATTCATTAAGAAAACCCTACAGCGTCTAAAGCGGGAAATCAACACCCAAATGATAATTCTTGGGGATTTCAACACCCCCCTCAACATAGGATAGATCAACAGGTCAAAAGCTTAAGACACTTTGGAACTTAATCAAACCCTTAAAGAAATGGACCTTACAGATCTCTATCGAACTTTTCATTCACGCACTAAGAATACACATTTTTCTCAGCAGCACACAGAACTTTCTCCAAAATAGATCACATATTGGGCCACAAAACGAATCTCCACATATACAGGAAAGTTGAAATTCTAGCCTGTGCCCTATCAGACCATGGCCTAAAGCTTGACATCCACAACACAACAAATGACAGAAAAACTAACTCCTGGAAACTTAACACTATGATGCTGAATGAGAATGGATTAAGGAAGAAATTAAAAAGGAAATTCAAGATTTCCTGAAAGCGAATGATAATGAAATACAACTTATCAAAATCTCTGGGACAAAATGAAAGCTGTCCTAAGAGGTAAGTTCATAGCTCTTAATGCCTACATCAGAAAAATGGAAACATCAGAAATAAATAACTTAACAATGCAGCTTAAAGCTTTAGAGAAACTAGAGCAATCTGATCCCAAAAGTAGTAGAAGAGAGGAGACTAGCAAAATAAGGGGAGAAATATCTGAAATCGAGATTAAGAAAACAATAGAAAATCAACGAGTCAAAAGCTGTGAAAAAATCAGTAAGATTGATACACCCCTAGCTAAATTAACCAAAGCAAGAGAGAGAAAACCCAAATCAACAAAATTAGAAATAAAATGGAGATATAACTACTGATACCCAAAAAATCCAGAGAATTATAACATCATATTTCAAAAACTTATACTCTGTGAAATTTGACAACACAAAGAGATGGATGAATTCCTAAGTAAACACAACTTACCTAAATTGAATCAGGAAGTTGTGAATTATTTAAATAATCCTATAACATATAGGAAATTGAGGAAGTAATCTCAAAACTTCCCACCAAAAACTGTCCTGGACCAGATGCATTCAGCACAGAATTCTACAGACATTTAAGCAGTTAATAACACCAATACTCCTTAAACTGTTCCATCAAATAGCAAAGGAAGGAACATACCAAATTCCTTCTATGAAGCTAATATCGTTTTAATCCCAAAACCTAATAAAGATTCACTTAAAAAAGAAAACCATAGGCTAATCTCTCTGATCAACACAGATGCAAAGATTATCAACAAAGTCTTAGCAAATATATTCAAAATATCAAAAGACCATTCACGGAACCAAGTAGGCTTTATCCCCGGCACACAAGGTTGGTTCAACATACACGAATCAATAAATGTAATTCATCATGTAAACCAGTCCAAAGTCCAAGACCACATGATACTCTCAATAGATGCAGAAAAAGCTTTTGACAAGATCCAACAGCCTTTTATGATCAAAACGCTAGAGACAGTAGGAATGGAAGGAACCTTTATCAATATATAAAAGCTGTATACAACAAGCCCACAGCAAGGATTATGCTCAATGGGGAAAAACTGGAAGCATTCCCACTTCGATCAAGAACTAGACAAGGCTGTCCACTCTCACCACTTCTATTCAATATTGTACTTAAGGGACATAAGGGATTCAATCAGCAAAGAAGAAGTCAAACTATCCCTATTTGCAAATGACATGATCTTATACCTGAGTGATCCCAAAAACTCCACCAGGAAGCTCCTGGAACTAATTGAGAAGTTCAGCAGGGTGGCAGGATACAAAATCAATGTCCAAAAATAAGTGGCTTCCTATATGCCCAGAATGAAAGAAGTGAAAAAACCTTGAGAGAAAAAATCCCATTTACTATAGCCCCTAAAAAAATTACTTTGGTATAATCCTAACCAAGGAGGTAAAAGATCTTTACAATGAAAACTTTAAAACCCTAAAGAAGAAATTGCAGAAGACACCAGAAGGTGGAAAGACCTCCCATGTTCATGGATTGGCAGAATCAACATTGTAAAAATGATCATCCTACCAAAGGCAATATACAAATTCAATGCTATAGCAATTAAAATCCAAAAGTGTGGGAACCAGTTCCCACTCACACATTCACTCACTCACTCACACACACAGCTGCTGGCTGTGATGAAACAGGTTCCAGTCATCCCCACCTCCGCATCTATCCTCAGAGACTCGGCAAAGGACAGGGAGATTGTCAGAAGCAGATCTCTCTTTATTGGGGGGGGAGAAAAGAAACTTGACAAGTTAGCTAGACTGGAGAGATTTTTCCATTGGGCAGATGTCATGCATATGGCGGAGAAAGGTTGGCATCAGCACCAGGCATGTCAGCCGGTGACTTTTTGGGGGCATGGCAGGGTGTTTCAAAGGCCATAGATGCCTGTACCATGGTCTTGATGATGGAGCACTGCTGAAAGATATGCTGAGAAAACACTTAAGCAATAGTTATTAAAAGAACAATTTTTTTTTTTTGATGTTAGGTCAACCCAGATGGACTCCATCCAGGCAAGGTATCAATCAAGCCTGTAAGGATCACAGTTAACATCTTCCTTGAGCACATGGTGGATAGTTTCTGAAAGGGAAAAGCAAAGAAAGCTGCCCCAAGGGCTTTTGTCCCTTGGTTTGGCTTGTTAGTCTGGGGATGATTCTTTTGGGTCTTCTTCATGAGGATACTCCGTGGATAGAATTTAAGATTCCTTGCCAGAATCCAAACAGGGAAGACACATCCGAATCTTCTTCCCATAGCTTCCCTGGCTTCTCTTCCTAGCCCTAGGGACACTCCCTAGGCACAAAGGGACTGTCCAACACCCAGCCTTCAGGGCCAAGAGGGGAGGGGAAACAATGGAGTTTGTTTTCCTTGTGGCCAGGTGGAGCATTTCAGGAGGGAGTGTCCCCAGGGTGAGGAAGGAAAAGGAGGAGGAGTAGGAGGGGCTAACCCCTACAACTCCATGCCCTAGGTGCCACAGAGGGCTTCACTGGAAAAGAGACTGTAGATTGAAATCGATCTAGAGCACAACCATTGTTAAAAGAATCACCAATATTTAAAGGCCCAATTACAAAAACAAAAAGGGGAATAAGCCCGCACCAATATCTGGGGTTGGTATTATTTACCATCAATCTTTAAATTTTAAATTTTAAAAAGGACAACGCAAATTGAGGTTCCAAAGACACTGGGAAGCCTGTCCACCTAACTTTCTGTTAGAAAACTATCCACAGTGTGCTCAAGGAAGATGTTAACTGTGATCCTTATAGGCCTGATTGATACCTTACCTAGATGGAGTCAATCTGGGTTTGACCTAACATCTAGAAAAATTGTTCTTTTAATAACTATATTGCTTAAATGTTTGATCAGCATCTTTCAGCAGCCTCCATCATCGAGACCACACTACAGGCACCTATGGCCTTTGAACATCCTGCCACGCCCCCGAAAGTCACTCTGCCATGCCTGGTGCTGATGCCAACCTGTCTTCTCCACCATATGCATGACTCCTGCCCAATGGAAAAATCTCTCTGGTCTAGCTAACTTGTCAATTGCAGTACACATCCAATGTGCAAAATAGGCCT